>PVJO010002716.1:0-84148 GCA_004026905.1 Hystrix cristata | reverse complement strand
AAAGCAGCCTAACAGCCTCCTGTGCCTATAAAATGGAAACATCAAATGTGTCTTCCTTGCTGACTCCTGACATACAGCAACTGCTAAGAAAAAAAAAGTATGAAAAATAATAAAAACTAATTTTAAAAAGTAAAAATTATATCTGGCCCAAGAAACTGTAACTTGACTTTACCAATAAGATGGAGTGTGCCCATCAATGAAAGAATGGTTCAACAAAATGCGGTACGTCTAATACACTGGAATATTATTTGGCCATAAAAAATTATTGAAGCTCTACCTGGGCGTGGTGGCGCATGCCAATAATCCTAGGTACTTGGGAGGCTGATGGGGGAGGATTGCAAGTTTGAGCCCAGCTGGGGCAATTTAGCAATTCAGAGAGACTATCTCAAGAAATTAAAAGAAGGTTGGGATGTAGCTCAGTGCAAAAGCCCTGGGTCCAGTCCCCAGTACACCCCCCCCCAAAACATTGTTCCAATCCCTGCTGCAGCATAGATGAACTTTAAGAAAATGAAGCTGAGTGAAAGAAGCCAGCCAGACAGGAAAGGCCACATGTTATATGAGTCCATTTACAGGAACAGTCTGGCCCAGGATAGCCCACAGGAACAGCAACGTACAGGCTACCAGGGCGGGAGAGGAGCCTGGGCGAGACGGCCTAATGGGGGCAGAGGGTCTGTTTTGGGCAATGGAAAAATGTTGGAAGTGGGAGCAATGATTGCATAACATTGTGAATGTACTTAGTGCCAGGTTTTTTTTTTTTTTTTTTTTTTGTGGTGCCGGGGATTGAACTTAGGGCCTTGTGCCAGTTTTATACTTCGACATGATTGAAACAAGCTGGGTGTGGTGGCGCACCCTGTAATCTCAGCACTCTGGGAGGCTGAGACAGGAGGACTGCAAGTTCGAGCCCAGCCTTGGCAACTTAGCAAGACCCTGTCTCAAAATACATACATGCGTACATACATACATACATACATACATAGGGCTGGGATGTAGCTGAGTGTGAGCTGGGTTCAATCCCTAGTAAAACACACACACACACACACACAAAGGGATCAAAATGGCAAATTGTGTTACGTGTTTTTCACCATAGTGGAAACATGGGAAAAGGGTGCTAGAGCAGGGAGGTGGCCTCAGGAGAGGAGTGAGCCTTCTCCATGGGGCTCCCCTGACCCTTGCTTGGCCCTAACAGGGTGGACGAGGTGAACTGGTCTCACTGGAACCAGAATTTGGGCATCATCAACGAGGACCCGGGCAAAAGCGATACCTACCAGTACTATGGCTTTTCGCACACTGTGGGCCGCCTCCGGAGGGGTGAGTGGGCAGCGGAGGTGCAGGGCCCGTCCATCCCTGTCACTCGTCCCCATCTTGGGACTCAGCGTCTGTGTCAGTGGGATGGGGAGGTGGGTGGGCCAGCCGATGGGTGTCCTCTGCTGTGTGAATGCCTGGGCCACCCACCTGGTGCCTTCCTGCCTGCCCTCCCGACGTGACACAGCTGGTGTGGGGAGGCGGGACAAGGAGGACCAGATCCCAGGCCATCCCTGTGGCGAAGTCCCTCTGTCTTTCCAATGAACTTCGAGGAAGAGGACAGACCTTGCAGGGCATCCTGATCTGGGCTTGCACCCTGGTTCCTTATGCACTTCCGGGTGGGCACCTAGGCCTCTCTGGGCCCCAGTTTCCAAGTCTATAAAATGGGCATGATTCCGCCTCCCTCAATAGGTCTCCATGGAGTGCCCAGTGTGCAGTAGTCACTCAATCTCTGCCAACCCCCATTCTTCTCCCTGCCCCTATCCAGATCGCTGGTCCTCAGTGGTGCCCCGCGTGGTGGAACTGAACAAGAACTCCAGCCCGGAAGAGGTGGTGGTGCCTCTGGACAGCTTGGGGAACCCCAGCCGTGACGGCCACCAGCAGAGTTACCCCCCCAAGTGGAGGACTGACGGTGCTCCCCTCTAGGGCTGCAAAAGGCCCTGTCCCTGCACCTGCCGTTCCTAGCCCACCTGCGCTCCAGGGGCTCTGCCTGCATCCCCCACACCTGCCTGCGACCCCCAGAGGCGAGGGCCTGCGCAGATGCTGGGCAGCCCCCAGGACCCTCTGGGCCCAGGCTCCCGTGCCGGCTCCACCCCGGGGATGGGGTCCGGGCCGCCCGTCTCACTCCCATGGAGTCACCTGAGCAGCGCAGGCCTCTGCTCGGACCCCTGCCCTGCTGCCTTATTTATTGCTCTGCTCTCAGGAGAGCTGGAACAACCCCACCCGGGACCAGGAAGCACCCACGAGGCGGCTTCGCTGGGTGCCTGGCCTCCGGCTGGGCTGCACTTTCTGTGTGTCCTGTAGTGTCTGCCATCTGTCGGTGCTCAATAAATGTTCACTTGTTGGTGGTGAAGATGGTGGGGGTGAGGGTGATGGTGATAGACACAGGGTGATACCAGGGGAGTCGGGAGTGCTGGAAATGCTGGAGGTGAAGGGCAAGGGTGCGAAGGAGGCCCAGTGCTGAGGGGTGGCCTTCAGGGTGTTGGGTGGGGCTGGACTGCAGTGGGTGGTAATGGTGGCGGTGGCCCGAAGGATGGGGTGAGACTGGAGTGGCTTTGGGGAAGGTAATGAGCGAGGGAAAGGTGGGGAGAGTGTTGCTGGTGAGGAGCACTAATGTCCTCAGGGGACGGTAGTTGGTAGTTCGGGGATCCTGCACCTCCTCCTGCATCCCTGGAAGCTCCTGCTCCCCCTGGGTCTCTGTTCTTCCCGGAAGCTGGCTGGGAGGAGGCCCAGCTGTGGCCGCTGTGGTGGAAAGTGCAGGTTAGGGTCGTAGCCAGGGTCCTCCCTGCTCCAACATTGGCCATAGGCGCTGTTGTGGGAGATCTGGCTTGAGATGCTTTACCTCTCTGGGACTCCACCCTCATCTGTGGGAAGGACGAAGATGGACAGCAGGAAGGAACCGATGTCGGAAGGGAGCGGGCACCACCCCATCTTCTGAGACTGACCCCAGCCCCGGCACACTGGTGCCCCGGTGTCCTCCTCAGCCCCCGGAGCAGGTCCCCAGCCCTTGTACTCGGGAGCCCAGAGCTGTTCTGATCAGACAGACATGGGGTAAACGTGGCCCTGTCAGATGGGGGTTTGTGGGGAAACTCTGGAGGCAGGCCAGTGTCCCTCCCTCAGCCTGGGCTTCTGGCAGGGCCGGAAACAGTGACTTGCTGACCTCCTAGGGAAGGTCTGTGGCAGAGAAGGGCATGCTTCCCTTTCCTCAGCTCTAGCTGAGGTGAAAACACTCCTTTAGTTGTGGAGTTGGGCTCTCTCCCTGAGTTGACTAGAAGACAAGATGGCTGCCTGGGTCTGTCTCCTCACAGACACAGGCTGGTGACAAGGGGAGCCTGCTTTGCCTTGTGTGCTCTTCAGGCAGGGATAGGGAAGGGGAAAATGGGCATATTGGTGATGGTTCTAGAAAGCTCTGCATTTGGGGTCAAGAGCTGGAGTCTCATCTTGCCTCAGTTTCCTCAACTATAAAATGGGCACAGCCTTTGTGAAGATGGAGTGATTTACTGGGCTCTTTAGAGAAGAGAGGATTGTGGGTGTAGTGTTCATACACAGTTTGTGATTTAGGGAGCAAGCAACAGAAAACGTAATGCTGGCTGAATGAAAAAGAGTATTAATAGTCTTAGAAGGACGTCCCAAACTAGGAAGGGTGTCAAGGCTGTTTCAGGGTCTCTAATTCATTAGTGACTCAGATCTGCCACTCATTTATGCCTTCAGCATCTATGTATTGGATTTCAACAATGTGCTAAGCAACAAACACGCCTGGGTGTGATGATTCACACTGGCTTCCCTCAAGGACACAGAATGGCACCCTAGATCCAGGCATCACATCCAAATCCAGCCGCAATCAGAGGAAGAAGAGATGACTCTTCCTGTGTCTCTTTTCATACAGAAAGAAACTTTTCCCTGGAGTTCTTCAGCTTGCTTCCCCTTTTGTAGGTCAGCATTGTGCCGTATGTCTCACGCTTCGAGCAATCTCCAGACAGGAAGCAGCAGTTGAATTGGCCTGAAGAGCAAGTAGTATGGAGAAAGGAAGCGGGCCCAACGAGATGTGGGTCTGTGAGAAAAGAGATTTGGGGAAGCCATATTGCCTGGGCAGCCAGTAGCCTCTGCTGTGGTCCTTTCCCAGCGGTCCACCCTGCACTTTCAGCACTGTCTCCAAGAATGTCTGCGGTTCACTGTGGGGCCCGCGGCACCACAGGATCAAAACACTCTCCACTCGGCGGGACGTGGGACCTCCTGGAGGTAAGTGCTTAGTTCATTTTAAATATTTTAAAAATGATGATGATGAAGTAATTTTGGCTATGATTTCTCTAAGTACGCTTTTAGCCACAAGTCTTTGACGTTTTCTGTTTGTTCCAATATTTTACTTTATTTTTTATTTTTGGTGCTGGAGATCAAACCCAGGGCCACACACGTGCTAGGTCCAGTAAGATCTGAAAGATGGTCTTTTCCATATTCTTCAAAGTGCAGGACGTGTGTTGGTGCTATGCCAAAATATTTTTAGCTGAGATTGAATCACATTTTAAAAATACTCTTTTCAATTCTCGGTACTTCCTGATGATGTCAAGGCCACAGTTTGGTGCTTCTATTTTTTTTCTACTTATAGTCTGGCACATACTAGGCGGACACTCTACCCCTGCGCCACAGCCCCAGCACCCCCGAGGGGCGCTCGACTGCTGAGCTACGCTCCCTGCCCCTCCTTTTAGGTTTTTAACGTATTTTAAAAAAAATTTCAAGACAGGGTCTCGCCAAATTGTCTAGCTGCCTTCAAACTTTCAGTTCTTCTGCTTCAGCTACCCAAGTAGCTGAGACTGTAGCGTGTGCCACCACAGCTGGCCTAATCTCTCTCTCCCAGAGAGAAAAGTCTTCGGCTCAGAATGTGTGGAAGGAGGTAGTCACCAAAAAATTCAAAATGTAATTTTACTTCCTTTTTAGTTATGAGACCTATTTATGGCAAGTGTTACTGATTTTCTAGATAAAATAGTGCTCTCAGGAGTATTTTACAGTACATTCATTGATGAGTAAATATTTTGATGACTCAGGGAGCCATGTTAGGTGAATAAAAATTCATGGGGAGAGTGGTGACTATGTTACGGACTGATATTTGGGGATCACTGATCTATCCCAACCTTACATCCATGTGCTCCCCTTTCGCCACTAAACTTAGACTCCTCCACTTGCATACCTTCCGGGACAGGTGGCTCATGACCTATGATGGCCTAATTTTTTAGTTTAAGGTCCTAGTTTGAGATTCCTCACTCTCCCACCTTTCTGCCTTTCTCCGAGCTAATGTCCCTTAGCTTCTTCAGGAGTTCCTCAGGCACTTAGGACAGCTACCGTGTATGGAGTGCCTGCTGTGACCTTGACCCCGGCATTCCGTGCTTGCCGGGCTAAGGTGTCCTTATGGCTGAAGACTCAGAGACACCACAGGAGTCTCTCAGCTCGTAGGTGGAGGAGGAAGGGTGTGGACCAGAGGCGGGACAGATAGTCCCTGATGTCTGATGGTTCCACTTAGAATTTTTTGACTTTTACAATGGTGCAATAGCGATCCACACTGAGTGGGAACCATACTTGGTCTTTTTCTGGACCAGTAATAGGCGGCACAATGCTCACAGTGAGACAGCCCCAGCCCCCAGCCAGCCCCTGATCCTGAGGAGAAGCCAGCGAATCTACAAGCTCTGTGTTGGTGAGCTGTGTTGTTTGGTAGGTGAGGCACACAAAGAGCGTTTCCACTTAGGATAGTTGTGACTCCTGCTGGGATTATTGGGACGGAAGTCAAGGAGCACCCGTCATTCCAAAGCCCCAGGCCTTTTGCGCTTGATCTCATTCAGTCTCCCAGATGATCCTGGGAGGTGGGGAATAAGACATTCCTTTCTCTTTTTGAACAAACTTTGAGGCAACGTGGCCTGCTTGGGGTCACACTGCTACCTGGAGAATGCAGATTCGAGTCCAGGAACCAACTCCAATGGTGACAAGTACCCTCTCCCCGTAACTTCATGTCATCTTTCCCTTCCCAATTGCTTGGCTGAATAAGTACTAGAAGTATTAGAAATACTTCCAATAAATGACAACAAACAAACAAACAAACAAAACCCATGCAGTGAACCCATCAGACGTCCCAGGCTTGATCTTACTGCTTCTACATACATCACCTCAGTGAAGCCTCACTGTGATCCTATAAAGTTGATACTCTTAGTACAGCACCCCGTGGCGCCCAGGTGTTAAGTTATAGTTTTTTGGTTGCATGTGACAAGAAGTCTGAATACAAATTGGTTCACATTACCGAAAAAGACCAGGCATCTCTGACTTCAGGCATGGTTGGATCAAGGGGCTTACACAAAACCTTCGTGACTAGACTCTTGCGTGCCTCTTAGCTCTACCTTCCTGTGGGGCAGCTTAGTTCTCAGGCAGCCTCTCCCAAAGTGTCGGTCCCTAGAAGCGGCACACTGACTCTTTTCCAGTTCAGTAATCTCAGAGATGAGTTGCTTGTTCCCCAGTCATCCCAGCAAAAGTCCCAGGGCTGCTACTTACTGGGCCTGCGTTCACGTGTCTACTCCTGAACCAATCGCTGTGGCCAGGAGGGAGGATGGTCCTTAATTGGTCAGACCTGCGTTATCTGGCTACCTCTGGGACCAGGGACGGAGCAAGGATTTCCCAGACCCCAGGGGCCGAGACTGGAGAAGGAATGGTGGGTGTTGATAACAGGGCAGATTGCATCAGCACCCCGATTCCTACTCCTCTTTTCAGCCGTGCCCTTTGCCCTAAAATTACTGCCCTCTCACAGCAGGCAAATCCTAATTTCCCACACCTGCCTGACCATGTGACTTGTGTTGACCAATGGGACGCGAGCAGACCTGCTCCGGCCAGCCCCGCCCCCCAGGAGGAGAGCCCAGTGGAGCCGAAGAAGGCCTGCGACTGGATGGGAAATGAACGCTTTCAGATACCCCTGACGCGCGCGGGCGTGCGTGCGTGCGTGCGTGTGTGTGTGTGTGTGTGTGTGTGAGCATGTAGTGCAAGCAGCAATAGGTTGTGATATAGATACTAGAAAAAAGAGTAAGGAGAACGCGGACAGGCCGAAAAGAACAGGAACGTTTATCGCATTACTGGGGATTGAACTGAGCTGCATCCCCCGTCCTTTTCATTTTTTGTTATGAGAAATGGGCTCACTCTGTCACTAAGTTGCTCAGGCTGATCTTGAACTTGTGAGCCTCCTGCCTCAGCCTCCCTCTCAGAGTGCTGGGATTACCGGCATGAGCCCCTACGTCTGTCTTGATTTCTGTATTATAGCTGAGAAAACCGAGGCTTAGAGAGGCTCCCGGGGCATCTGAGTGGTAAGTGGTGGTGTGGGATTTGAACCCAGGCACTTGAAAATCGAAAGAGGTGGTGGGGCCAAGTCACTTCCTTGGTAGAAACCCTGGCTGACACCTGCCACTTTTTTTGAGTCCCTAGCCTGCCAGCGCTCATTTAGTGGTCTGTCCCTTTGAACATACCACTACCTTCACTCCAGTAAGGGTTTCCTATTATGTGCGTGTGTGTGTATTTAATAATGACAAAGCACTTGTACGTCATATTTGACAGGAAGGCTTTTTCTCCTCCCAAGTTTAAAGCACTACTGGGAAATAATTAATGCTACTGGAGGCAAAAACAAAGGGATCCCATCAGAAAAGACAGTCTTAGAACCTCTCGGATCTTAATTGAACAATTACCTCTTATGCCTATGAATAGTTCATTATTACATGCCCTGTTATTATTAGCTGTTATTATTGTTTTAGATGAATGCTGGGGATTTTCTTTAATCAAAAGCCATATTCAGCCACACTGTTCTTCTCTTCCGAACGCGTGCTTGTGACATTTCCGAATGTGATAATGTCGCAGTCGGTAGTCAGTCTCTGTGGCTGGCCCAGATAACGGTGTGTTTGGATCGTTTTGGTTGTTTGGACAGGGCGGTGAAATACTCAGGACTCTGTTCATACTGTTGTTAATTTCCGCCTCCCTGGCAAAAGCATTTACATGAGAACCAAGCACCTCCTACCTTTTATGTTTTGGGAATCCGAAGTCAGTGGAGGTGATGGGGAAAGCTTTGTTCAGCTCAGGCTTTTGAGACACAAACAAAAGGGAGGGTGGGGACAGAGCCGGAGGACAGGGTTCGGGAGGTGGGGGGCGGTGGGACCAAGGCCCCAGAACCCGAGGAGCTGAAGGCTGGGTCAGGAGGGACCAGGCTGGGAGCACTGTGTTCTTGGAGGGAATCTTCAACAGGATGAAGCACACGAACCCAGGCAAGGTTCCTGCCATGCAGTAGGGTCTGTGGGCACTCAGGTTTTAGGAATCACATGCAGGAGCTTCCAGATGGGAGGTGGTGCCTCCTCGTCCTTATATGCAGCATCTGGTTTTGCTCAGAGTTCTCCACTCTGCTCTGCACAGTTTTGAGCTCCCCTAAGCCAACCACTGTGACTCCATTTCTCTTACTAGGTACTGGTATAGGAATGGCCATATGATCCACTTCTGATCCATGAGGCAACAAGACAAGTCTGCTGAGAAAGGGGGAATTCTGGGAAAGGTGTCTGGGAAAGAAAGAGAAACACAGGAAGGGGCTAGTATTCCCTTTTGCTGGAGACTGTCAGGTCTGGAAGTGATGTGTGGAGCTGCAGCAGCCACTTTGTGACCAGGAAGAAGATCAGCAGACCAGAAGGATAAAAAGGACATGGATCCTTAATGCTGCCATTGAGCTGCTGAATTAACCAACCATGGGATCATACTACCGTAAAGGCTTCTTATGATTTGAGGTAGTACATTTTCTCATTTAAACCAGTTAAGTCAGGGTTTTCTGTTACTTAGCCAAAATCAGACAGATGCAAATACATTTGTATGATTGTCCGCATTTTAGAGTTGAAGAATGTGAGACACAAGGAAACACTTGTGCCTGAGATTGTACACCCTGGATTTGAGTGGAGCCAGGATCTGTACCCTCTGTCTTAGGATGAACTTTCTAGGAGGTGGTAGGAGTGTGTATGTGTGTGTGTGTGTGTGTGTGTGTGTGCACGCGCACGTGTGTGTGTTGGGCCTCTTCAAACTTGGCCATGTTTCCACAGCAGCTGGTTGCAGTGGCTTCTGACAGGCGAAAGCCAAGGGTCTGGATAAAGCTAGGCTCAAGCCTTCTTAGGACGTCCAGGTCCTTAGTGACTCCAGGGAGAACTTCTTGCCCTCAGCACCCCTCAGTTTGGGATGCACCCCCTGGATCCCACGGGTCCACTTTTGGCTGAGGCTGGGTGGGGCTGCGGAGATCCTGGAGATTGGCCACCAGGGGCCGCTGTGGTCACACCTGGGCCTGCCTCAGCAGGGCCCTGCGGGGAAACTGGAACCTGGGCATCTACTCAGGAAGAGCCTTCCTGTGAGCCTGGACAAGCAGGCCCTGAGTCTGTGAGACTCAGGAAGGATCCCCCATCCCCAAGGAGAGAGGGGGCCTAGGCCCACCTCCAGAGGGTGTAGGATCCAAATTGCTGTGTGCCCACAGGCAAGCTGGTTCCCCTCTCTGAACCTGTTTCCTCCTTTTCCAAGTAGGGTATTTATGCCACATCTCAAATGTGGGCTTCCTCCATCTCCTGCAAGGTCTACCGGTCTACCCCTCCCTTTGTGCCTGACTCAACATGGTGGGCAAAGACCCTTTAGGATGTGGTCATCCCAGCAAGAAGCCCGGGTCGGGTTTGGGGCCCTTGTTCTGCCAAAAACTCCAGCCCTTATGTTGCAGCTGGGGAAACTGAGGACTAGAGAGGAGAAGGAACTCGTTCCCTTTCCCCAGTTGCGACCCAAGACCCCCAAGAAGTCCTGTTTTTTCCTTGGGATGTTAATAGAAACAAAAATTTAGGTGAAAAGAGTTAGAGAAATGCTTGTTTGCAGGACTTTGCAGAGCCTTTAATATACTGAAGTTATTTGTGCATCCCCAAGAATGGGTATATACAACGATTTCTCAAATTCTTTTCTTTTAATTAAAAAAATATTTTTGCAGTGTTGGGACCAGAATCCAGGGCTTCACATATGCTGGGCAAATGCTGTACTTATTTTTTTAATTTTTTTATTTTTTTGGTGCTGGGGATCGAACTCAGGGTCTTATGCTTACTAGGCAAACACTCTAACCACTGAGATAAATTCCCAGCCCAAGTGCTGTACTTCTGAGCTACATCCCCAGGCCTGTTTCTCAGTCCTTTGGGAAACCCACTTTCCAGGGTGACTTAGAAATTGTCCGAAGACTATGGCATCAGGAAGAGGACACCTAATCTAATTGTGCGTGCCATCTCTGGACCACCCCCAGGGGCTGAATTCCCCTTTGCCAAGTTCAACCTGCATGGTACAGACAGATGCTACTGGATTTAAGATGACCTTATATTCTGAAAAATGCATAGGTTGAAAGTACATCTTTTTATTTTTATTGGCACTGAGGATTGGACCTACGACCTTCCCACTGAGCTACATCCCTAAAATTTGTTTTTTTTTAATTTTGAGACAGGGTTTTGCTAAGTTGCCCAAGCTTGCCTCCAACTTGGGATCCTCCTGCCTCAGCCTCCCAGAGTGTGGAGATTATAGGTGCGCATCAACATACAGAGCATCTTAGCAACAGCCCACACACACTGTAGTGTTTCGGCCGTTTCTGCTCCAGACCACGGGGCTGAGTGGGAGCGGTGGCCTGGCATCTGGAGACAGTACCCTGCAGCACATCTCTGGCTTGGGAAAAGATGAAAATGCAAAATCTGAAGTGTGGTTTCTACTGTGTACAGCTTCCGCACCGCTAGTCAAAAACTCCCAAATCAAGCCGTGGCAAGTCAGGCACGTGTGTTAGGCCCACTGTACAGTGGGGAGAGGTCTG
This sequence comes from Hystrix cristata, assembly GCA_004026905.1. Lineage (NCBI taxonomy): Eukaryota > Metazoa > Chordata > Mammalia > Rodentia > Hystricidae > Hystrix > Hystrix cristata. The sequence continues at coordinate 73,272 of PVJO010002716.1, read as the reverse complement.
GGCAGAGGCACACTCACTTGCCCCAGCGTCAGGATGGAACCAGCTCTGACTTCCCGCAGACCGCCAAGCCCCTCTGCCCTTGAGGAGGCCGCTTCCGGGGGATTAATCCAGGCTCCGCCTCTCCCTTGACAGGTTTGGAAATTGAGGCTCAGAGGGCTACTACACAAGTGGTCCAGGCTCACACAAGGTGTTAGTAGTGACTTCTGAGGATAGTAGCTTTGCTATCTTCCCTCCCCTTGCAGCTCTCTGGTGAGCTGCTGATGGTGGTGATTTATCAGTAAATCTTAGCCCCACTGCGGTCTCTTGGCCCAACCTTGAGGGTGGGGGGCGGGGGCGGCCCCTTTAAGAACGCCACCCGTAAGCTGCGCAGGCGCAGTACCGGCCCGTGGCCGTGGGCTGAGCCGCGGGGACGGGCTTGGAGTTGAGGTTGCCTTGGGGGAGCCCAGCAGGGCTGGCTGGAAGCGGTCAAGTCCAGAAGTCCGAACTTGTCAGCTTGTCTCAGCTTCCTAGGGACTGCATGGTCGCAGACAGGGACGTGAGTGGAGAAAACCCGAAGCCGCCCGGAAAGGTGAGTGTCACCCGCAGGTCCGGGGACCCACCTCGCGGGGGGCGGCAGCTCTGCTGGGGCGTCCAGGACACTGAGCGCCGGTCCGTGTTGGACGGACGAGCAGGAAGGAGGCCCAGGAGGGCCCCGGGGAGGGCACCTGGGCTGGACAGAGCGGCTCGGCCCGCGGGATGCTCAGGTGGGAGCGGCCTGGCCTCCTCCGCCCCGCGGGAAGCCAGCCGAGCTCTGGCCCAGGTTCTGGAGCCAACACGCGCCACCTCCGGCGACGGGGTTCTGTGCTCCCTGCCAGCGCGGTGGCGCCCAGCTCCGACTCCGGAATGCGCGGGCTGTGTGCTGGCCCAGCTGCTCTCCATTCCGCAGCCCATCGCGGGGCCGCCCTGGCCTCAGCTGTAGTGAGCGCACACCTGAATCGCCTGAGGGCCGGGAGGGGTGCAGGGTGCCTGGCGGCCCTTCTGGTTGCAGGACTGTGGACTGCTGGTAACTGTAGCGGTGGCGTTTTTGTTTCCTTGTCCTGCTCCCGTCCAAGTGGTAATTGGAGACAGTGTGAACACAGGGCAGGGCCACAGCCGGCCTGGATGGCCACTCTGGAGGTTTCTTTGTGATCAACCACTCAGCTCCGAAATGGGGAAACTGAGGCCCAGGGAGATGGGACCCAGCCAGTGCGCAGACCCCCAGCCCAATCCCGTGCCACAGGACCATCAGGTCTTTCCAGGAGGGTCCTCTGCCCAGGCCTCTACATGGGGGCACTTGGGTGACCCAGAGGCCAGGTTGGTGCTCAGGTGGCTTATGGTGGCTCTGGAAAAGCTAAGCCACAGGGCGCTGCCCAGCCCTGAGTGTGGCCTCCTCCCTGGTGCTGTGTCTGCCCTGCCGGAGGCTCACTCCAGGCTTCAGGCCCCGCCGTGGTTCTGTCTCCGTGTGGTGCTGTCGTCTTGGGGATAGGCTGGCTCAGGGGGTTCACGGGAGCCATGTCGACCTGGACCCTTTTCTGCTTGCCGTAGATGGCCGGGCAGGTTTTGGTGATGTGTGGAGTGTGGGGCTTGATGCCAGGACACCTGGGTCCCTCTTAACCATCCTTTCAGGCATCCCTCTGTGAAATGGGCATGATTTTGTTCCTCACCTGAAAGGGTTGTTGTGAGATTTGGCTAAGCAAGGCCAGCAAAGCACTTCGCTAGCTGCTGTTTGTTAATTGTAAACTAAAATTGCTTCCGGGGACTAACATGTAGCCCCGACTTTCTCGGCCTGTCTCCCAGCAGGACCTGGGCTCCAGTTCCCCGTGGGTTGGGGCATCGATGCACGGCTTCCTCCCCGTGGGATGCAGGAGGCTGGTGTAGAGCCCCCCTGGGGACCAGGCTCCGCGTGCTGCCAGACTTGGGGCCTGGTCTCAGGGAAGCAGATGCCCTCACCTCTGCCCTGCACCCCACCATGGCAGCTGAGCAGGCAGGGCTCAGGGCGCAGGGCAGAAGGCCCGCCTCAGACTAGGGGCCCAGTTTCCCCTGGCGCAGGTGCCAGGTTAGTAGGCCAGGCTGCAAGAGCCAGGAGGAAGCAAAAGCAGGGGTAGGAGGTAAGGAAGAATCCTGGTTTTCTAGAGACTTACTGTGTGACTTTGGGCAGGTCTCTTCGCGTCTCCGATCCCTAGTGTCTTGCTTTCTTAACACCTCTAGTCTTACAAGACTGCTGAAGGAGCTAAGGAGATACAGCTGAACTCCCTGGGGCAGGTGGTGCCTATTACAGGCTCCAGGGTGGCATGGGTGTGGGCTGGGGTGTCTGGCCCAGCTAGGAAGATGGCCTGTCCCCAGCCACACTGCTGTCACTGGAGCTGGGAGCCTCCCAAGCACTGAAGCAGCACTGGGAAGGAGCTCAGTCTGGAGGGGCGCCCCACCCCCACCCCTGCCCCCGCCCCAGACCACCAGAGGCAGCGACCTGGCAGCTCCGCGGGGTTCTGACCGCCGCCTTGCGGACTAATTCCTGCCCACAGAAAGACCCTACCCTCGACCGGGCCCTTGAGCCCTGGTGCGGCGCCGGGACAAGGTGTGGCAGCGTCCAGCTCAAGAGCTGGGCTAAGAAGTGAGGTTCCTGGGGTATTGCCTTGGGACCTGTGCCTGGCCAGCAGGGAGGAGGGGAGGCAGCAGGGAGAGTGACAACGAGAGCTACAAAGCAAGCTGACAGCTGAGACACCATCTGTGTTTTCCTCTTTTTTTCTTTCTCTTCATTTTTAAAACAATATAGTGCAGACTGCACTTCTCACAGTAGAATATAATGGTCAATTTTAGTATAAAAAAAAACATTCTCAGAGATTTGTAAATGCACTTAGTGCTCGAACAGGCCTTGGAGAGAGATACAGTACCGCTTCTGGAGCGCCAGGGGAGGGGGCCGGACATGGGGGCTTCAGAGACTTGGGGGGAGCCCTGCCTCCCTTCCCCTCACGGAGGCGTGGGGCAGGTCTTAGAGGGAGGTTTGTAGGACAGGAGTTGGACGGGTCTCCCAATCAAAACCAATAGGTTGCCCCCTCACTGGTTCCCAGGAGGGGACCCCTCCCCCACCTTCTGCTGTGGAAGAAGACAAGGTAGGGTCCCTCTGAATGGGGTCTTAAGTTTGCAGGCCCATTGTTAACCCCTATGGCGCCTTTGTGCGAATAGGAAAATGGTGCCCCTTCCTCAAGATGCAGAAAATTGTAATAAATATACCAGTCTAGAATGCAAGTGGTGTCTCCTCAGATGAAGTGCCTTTGTGCAGTGTACAGCCTGCACAACTGTGCCCAGCAGCCCTATAAGATGTATTGGAGAGAAAGAGGAAGATGTTGGTCCAAGGTGTAGAGAATGGGGGTAGGGAGATGATTCTGTGTTAGGAATGGTTGGGGGGAGAATCTGAGGGAGGAGGAACAGGGACCAGTAGTCCTGGGCCCTCTAGGATTTTAAAGTCAGAGTGATTTTCACCTGGATTGGTTGGTGGGGGGATATTTTGGGCCCAGTGACTTCGTACAGGCCCCATTTGCTCCTTTTTCAGGAGCTTATGGGGGTGGGGGGACCCAGTGCTTGACCCCCCCCCCGCCCTGCCCTGAGCCCCTCTGGTGGAGGACCCAGAAAGAAGCATCCCTGTGGTTTCTCTCTCCCTGGCCTTGCCAGCCTGGAGGAAGGTGTAGCTATCACTGGCCCTCCCCAGGCTCTCCCCACATTGGGGCAGCAAGGGGGGCGGGGCCTCAATATATTCGAGGTTACCTGTCCCCCTCCATCCGCTGGCAGCCTGGCTTCCCCGTCGGCATCCCATGGGCACGGGGCAGGGGTGTTGGGCATCCCGGGAGCCGCCCGCCCTGTTCCGTGGCCTGCATCCCCACCCGGCGCCCTGTCCATCTGTCCGTGCGTCCGCCGAGCAGATCTATCTGTAGACGGGCAGGCGGATGTGGGCGTGCTGGTGGTCCAGCAGCCGAGGCACGGCCACCGTCTCGTAACCCTTGCCCAGCATCTGCTCCTTGATGCAGGGCGGCCGGATGTCATTGATGAGGTACTCCAGCGACTGCAGGCTGCTGCTCAGCATCGACGTGTTGCACACACTCTTGCTGGGCAGGCCTGCCAGGGCGTCCACGGGAGGCCCCGCTAGCTCCCGGGTGGCCCCGGGCCCCGGCTCGGTCACTGCCACTGCTGCCGCCGCCACGGGATTGTAGCAGTCGCTGGTGGGGGTCACCAACACGCTGTTCCAGGGGCCAGTGAAGTACTGCCCCACTGCGAAGCCGGCAGGCAGCCCCATGCTGCAGTTGAGGGGTGACCCGCTGGCCCGCTCATAGGCCCGGCCACCGCAGGCCTCTGGGGACTTGCTGGCCACTGTGCCACTGCTGTAGGTGCGCAGTGGCTGGGGTGGTGGTGGGGGTGGCTTCTGTGGCCATAGCAGGTAATCTAGGCCACCCTCTGTGTACCCTGCAGGCTTGGTGGCTCCAGCCAGTGTCAGGGCTGGGGTGGCCCCAGGACCCAGCTCTGTGCCTTTCCGGCAGTCGGGCAGGCCGGCTGTGGCCGAGTAGGCCATGCTGGGGAAGCTGGGCACAGGGCCGTGCTTGGCCGGGCTGGGGTGGGGAATGGCCACGGCCTGGCAGGTGGCAGGCACAGCGCCTGGGGCCTGGCACTGCTGGTTGAGCTGGTAGAGGATGCTGTGGATGGAAGGCAGGTTAGAGGGTGGCAGGGGCAGGCCCCGGCCTGGCAGGGGGATGATGGAGGTGGCAGTGGCAGCTGCGGGCAGGCTGGGTGGCGGGGCGGGCGCCTCGGGTGGCTTGGGGTAGGCCAAGGGCCCCAGGGTGCTGGGTGCTGGGTAGGGCGCAATGCCCACCTGCACAGTGGCCGGCGACAGCTTGGTCCGCTTGCCCTCGGCGCTCTTGAGCACACTTTTGGCAGACCCAGCGGGGGCGGCCCCACTGGAGGAGGAGACGGCAGCCTTGACAATGGCCAGCAGCCCCTGGTAGCCAGCGGCGTGCTGTGGGTAGGGGCTGTAGCGCTGGCCGCTGGTGTCATAGCCGTTGACGGTGCGGCTGAGGTGCTTGTGCTGGGGCACGCGGATGTTGGTGGGGAAGATCTTGATGGACAGTGGGCTGTTGGCCACCTTCTCGGCGTAGGCATCCAGCTCGGCTGGGCTCGGGTAGCGGGAGGAATGCATGGAGCTGGCTGCCGTTTCGCCTGTGGGGACAGAGGCACTGGTGAGCGCTGACCTACCTAGTGACTCTGCAAGACCATGGGGCCTCCGCTGCCCATGAAGGCTCACAGAGCTGCCCAGCTTCCCTCCCTCACTCTCCCCCCTTTATTCCTCCTTTGTTTTTTCAGGGTTTGTTTGGTACTGGAGCTTGAACCCTGGGCCTGTGCACTGAGCTATAGTGCAAAAGCCAGGTATTCAGCTCTTTCTTACTTGTTTTGACTTTTTTTTCTTTTTGGTGCCGGGGATTGAACTCAGGGCCTCGTGCTTGGTAGGCAAGCACTTTAACCACTGAGCTAAATCCTCAGCTTTTATTTGTTTTGAGATAGGGTCTTCCTAAATCTTTAAATTGCCCAGCCTGGGGTAGGACTTGTGATTTTCCTGCCTCAGCCTCTCAGAGTACTAGGATTATAGGTGCGTGCCATCACGCCCAGCCTTTCCAGATTTTAAACTTTGGATCAGAGTGTAAAATACAGAAATTGTACACATCATAAGCCCGGTGAACTCGTGCAAAAGGATGTATCTGGGTTGAGGGGCAGGGCACCCCTCCCAGGCCCCATTCACGTCCCAGGTCACCACTATCTGGACTTCCGGCAACAAGGGCGGGCTGTGCCTGGTGTGTGTGCGGCGAGGTGGGGTCCTGTGCTGCGTACTGCTTTGCAGTCATCCGGGCTGTGCGGTTCATGTGCTGTTAATGTGTACACCTTTGCCCTGCCCCCTCAGAGCCCCTCCTTGGTCCCGAGACATTCCCCGGGGCAGCCTGCACCTTCCCTGGGGCTGAGAGGCGGGGACAGGGCCTGCCTGCGGCAGATGGACAGAGTCGTTGCTCATGTGTGGTGGGCAGTGTCAGTGGACCCTGGTACTCTCCTGGTCAAATCCTGAGGCCATGGGGAAAAGGACAAGGAGGGGGAAAGGAGGAGCCTCTTTCAAGCAGCAGAAACAGCAGGGCAGAGGCCAGGAGCACTGTCCCTGGTGGGCACAGGGAATCACTCAGGCTGAGAGAGGAGACGGAGAGAAGCGGCCAGGTGAGCCCTTCATGGCTGGCCAGTGGGTCTCACTGCACCGCACACATCGGCAACATCTGGAGATGTGTCTGTGGTCCCGGCTCGGGGTGGAAAAGCTAGTGGCATCTAGTAACATCTCAGTGCACAGCTTGGGCCCTACATGAACGGTCTAGCCCTGCCCAGGGGCGTTGGCAGCCGTGGAGGGCACTCGGCAAGGGAGGGGCAGCAGGGAGAGAAGATGGTGGTGGTATCACATCCTCCAGCCTGCTTTGGCCTGGGCAGGTGAGCCCACTGTGGGCCTGCATCTTAACCCTGCCCAGGGCAGCCCCCTCCTAAGTGGCCTAAAATAAACTTGGTGTGGAGAATGGAAATGTCACTTTGGCCAACGGGGGAATCTTTCTCCGAGATTGGATTTAAACTACATTATACAAGCAATTTCATGGGCACTTAGCGCCGCTCGGAGAGTCCCGCAGAAAAGGGACCAGCTCTTCATTTGCCAGCCATAAATCAGCAGTTGCTATAATGAGCACAAAAATGTCACTTTTATGCAATTTTACAGATGAACAAAACTGGTGAAATTAGCTGTGGTAACCTACTAGAGTCAGCAAAAGCAGCTGCTGGGGAAAAAAATTATATCTGTATGTATTTTCGTTCCTCTTAAACTCTCTTTCCAAGCAAGTTTCTGCCATTGTGGTGTGAAAACTCATTTGTCCTCACCATTATACTTTCATTTGGAGTTTATCTTGAGTATCCAATGAGCCACCAACTGTGAAAATGATTAAATCTACAAAATCTATCTAATGGATGGAATAAATTAGGTGTTTAAAACCTTGGGGGGGGTGCAGAGCAATGCCTGTTCAGTTCCCGTTTACTGAAGGATGGAGTGTCTTGCCCCTGTCAGGTCAGTGGGGCTCCTCAAAGATGGTGTGGTCCCTCCAGCTTTTGTGGGAGTTGATGGTGGCAGAACATTGGTGCCATTTGGGGAGCACTTACTAGGTGCCAGGCTCTCTGCCCAGCGCTTTTCCCAATGGCTTTTATTTGGAGAATCTGACAGCTCTGAGAAGTGGGGGACGGTCCCCAAGTGACAGATGAGGGACAGGCTGTGGCACTTAGCAGCCGGCCTCTGACACCTGCCACCCCAGATGACACTTACTTCCTGGTATTCGTGCCCGTGTGCCATGCCCGGGACCCACACCGACTCTGGCTGAGCTGTGTAGCCAGTGAGACTCAGGAGGAGAAAGAGCATGGCTTCTGGGACCCGGCCACACAAACACGAGGGCTTCCTGATGGCTCTCGTGGATCCCTTGTTCTGGGGGAAGCTGCTGTTGCATGGGAGTGGTGGACCAGCCCATGTAGCAAGACGCCATCGCAGGTGACAGGCTCCGGCCACAGCCACGCGAGCCCTGGTCACTGCAGCAAGCGGATCCTCCAGATGAGGCCACACCTCCTGAGACCCGGCTCTGACCTCCCAGCAGAGCTGTGCTGTGCCCTGTCTCCCGAGACATCCGGACCAGCGGGGACTAAGTGATGCATGCAGATCCCCGTTGCACACGTGAAGCTTCCCAGGAGCACACAGCCAGCAAGGGCGGAGCCGGGGTCTGATGTCCTTGTTACCCCACCCCAGAAAGGACCTGCGGGGGCCAGGGGACTCCTGAGGCTCATTCTTCTGCAGAATCTCCTCGGGAGGGACTGTAGTCAGCCCAGGGGCTCGAGGAGGCCGGAGGTGGCCCGCTCATGGCTCTCATGACTGCCCAGGCCTCTGCCTGGCCCTGAGCCGAGTCTCTCTTGGAGCTATGCTTGCCAGGGCTCTCTGCACTCCTCAGTGTTTAGCACATGAGCGCGGCTTCCAGGCCACCAGAGTCCCTGGCCTCAAACCCACCCTGATCTCAGGGCACTGGGAACCTTTGGGAAGGCAGCCCCCACAGTGTTCCCTGGAGGACTCTCTCCCAGGCTAACCTTGGGCACTCAATGCAGCCTGTCTTACCAGAGTATAGTGGAGGTGACATGGGGACCCAGGCTACCCCGATTCCAGCCTGGTGGCCATTTCAGACCCTCCTGTGGAAGGGACCCAGCCAGGAGTGTTGGGTGCCATCACACAGTCCCGCCACATACATGGAAGGGTGCAGGAAAAGGCCCCCACAGAAGGACTGGGGAGCCAGCTGTCAGGGGAGGCTCCTTAGCAGTGGAGACGCTGGGGCTCAAGTGAGGATAGGGAGGGAACTCCAGGATCCTGCCTCCATTCCCCCAACTGGCCTGTGGGTCCCCACAGGGGTCCCGGCAGGTCCTGGGCTGCATCACCACTCTATGCACCGCAGACTGACTGCTGTTGGCTTGTCCTCCTCATCCAAGAGGCTCGGGGTCCCCGAGCTGGCTTGTGCACCACTGTTCCCCAAGGACATGGAGTGATGCTCAAACCCTGTACCGAGTGAGTGACGGGGCTGTGGTCAGCTGACCGTGTCCAGCCAGGAGTCAGGGCGCTGGGGGCGAAGCCCCAGCATCAGCCTCCTGACTGCTTCCTGCCACCTCCTATGTGCAGGCGCCGTCCTGGGCCTTGGAGATGCAGGTGGTCGAAGCAAACGAAATCCTTGTCCCCAGAGAGCTGCCACTGTGGCCCAGGAGGCAACAACAAGCCCAAAGGACCAGATGGTTTCAGAACGTCTCCACAGATCCTTTGAAGAGGCTCCCCAAACAGCACGGCCTAATTTTCTTCACTTGATCATGAACTGGCTTAGTGGCTCCTACCCATTGAACAGGGTGTGGGGAAGGGACGCCGTGTGGCCTTCATGGTGAGGTGTAACAGGCGGTGCAGCTCCGCCTGCAGAGCTGCGGACACCCCCCCTGGAGGCCAGCCACGTGGACAGGCCGCGTGTGCAGGCATCATGCACACATATCCGAATGAGTGAGCAAGTTCAGAAGATCCCAGTCACTCCCGCCCCCAGGACCATCGGGGAGGAGAGACGTGCTGTCCCCACTGCTCTGTCTATTGCTGAGCCTAACAAATGCTGTTGGACACCAGAGCGTTGGGATAATTTGATATGCTCCTAGGAATCGGAACGTAGGTTATGGGGGACTGTGACGGAGGGAGTGGGGGGAAGGCGCCTACTTTGGACTCATGGTCAGTGATGAAGGCTCCTCCTGAGAGGGGAGGTGGCCTTGGAGTATGAGGGGCACAGGGTCAGAGAGGAGCCCCCTGGCTAGCTGGTGAAAGTGCGACAGAGCACAGAGGACAGCAGTGTAGAGGCCTGGTGTGTGTGGCAGAGATTGCAGAGGTGGGGGCATGAAGTGCTGTCCACCATCATCCTCTTGGTGCTTCCCTTCCCTCTCAGAGAGCGCAGGACCAAGACCTGGAGAAGAAAAGCCCCAAGTGCCAACAGGGGGCCACTCTGGGAAGGGGCGGTGGGTTTTGCTGGTAGTGTCCCCACCCCCACCAGCTGAGATGGTCCCCCTGCTGTGCCTCCAGGACACTTGTCCCCTGGGCTAGATTTGGAGGCTTCTGTGGGCAGACCTTGCTCTTCTCACCATCTTGACATCTAAATGCACTTGGAAAATGTCACACAAATGCTGGCTCCATGGCCAGAGAAGGGCCCGCTCCAGGCCTTCTGGAGGCTGCAGCTGCCAGACAGAAGCAGCACTGGGGTGTGCAGAAACCAAAGTGCCCCCTCTATGAACTAGGCCACCCCTTTCCTGCTCCATCCCCGCCTACCACGGCCCCATTAAAAGCTTGTCGGGAAATTTAAAAGGCTGGCTGGAAGTGCTGGGTACATCTCTGCTGCCATTAAGTTAATGTTATGGGCCTTTTACAGGTGCGTTAAATAGACGTGGTTATTAACGAGTATATTAAGCCAATTAAAACCAGCCCTTTGAGTGGGATTTAATGTTGCCACAGGGATACATGAAAGTCGTCCTCTGCTGCACCGCGGCCTTCCAGAGGGGGGGCAGGGAGGGATGGGGGTGCCACTGTGGGGACCAGAGCAGCGAGAAGCTGAGACTCGGCTACAGTCAGACCGCAGCTCTGCCACTCGCTGTGGGTGACCTTGTGCAGGGCACTTGATGCGAGCCTCAAGGTCTCGTCTGTCAGAGGGGATGAGGGGCAGCTGTGTCATGGGGCAAAGTCAGTGCGGAGCTTGAGGCCCCATAAAGCCTGTAACAGCACTTGCTCATCAAGGGGGAGGAGGGGCCGGGACACCAGGCTCCCCCGAGGACCCCGGCATCTATGGGGGATACAAGCCAGTGTGTCTGGGCACTGCCTGCTGAATGCAAGGGGGAAGGAAGGTCAGGGACAGGCAGTGGCCAGGGACAGGCACACTTTGTCCAGCCCTCTCCACCCCGAGGGGTCCATCCTCAGGCCGGCTGTTTGACAGATAAGTAGACCGAGGCTTGGCGAGAGCAAGCTGCTTGCCTGATGTCATGGGCGGGGAGTGACAGCTGGTGTGGCTGCCACATGCTCCTCCTGACTTACGGGGTGGGACTCAGAGTGGGGGATTCCCTTGGAGACCTCAGGTTTTGGGGTCAATGGGGCTACCTGTTGCATTCCCGCAGGAGGGCGAGAATGACAGGTGTACTAGGCACACAGTAGGTGCTGCTGGATGTTTTTTCTTTTTCATGCCATTGTAGCTTCTACTGCCTCCTCCTGGAAGGCTCAGAAAGTCCCAGTGGGCATTATCCGGGTTGCAGTGAGGAGCAGCCCCGCATCTGCATTCCCCTTCATTGTGACACTCAGCCCTTTGAGGTGGCAGCCTCCTGAATGCTCAATTAACATGACACTAATTAGCTGGTGGCACAGGCAGAATCCCTAATGAGGTCGCCCAGGAGGGGGGCAGGGAAGGCTGCTGGGCCAGGGTGACTCGGCTGTCCTCTGGCCTCTGCTGGAAGGGACCTGGGGCCTGGCAGTGGTGGCTGGACTTCCAGACCTTCCCAGGGACCCCACCCTGCCCCGGCTCCATGCCCCGGGGTGAGTCCAGGTGTGATTACCAGCTGGGGACCTCAGGGAAGTGGCTGCAGCTCTCTGGCCTCCTTCCTCTTGGGGGAAGGAGTGACGATTAAATGACAGCATGCATGCTTGGTACATAGTAGGTGCTCAGAAAAAGCTGGCCACCTTCTAACTCTTTTTGAGCTGGAACAGGCAGTGGACATAATGGATCTCATAAGCATGGCACAGGGATCTTGTCTCTCTCATTCTCTACCCATGTGTGTGTACACACATGTAGGCTCACAATGCACCCTAATGCTTGGGCACATGTGTGGAGTCATGCATGCCCAGACATTCTGGGATACCCTGCACATACAAAGACAGGTGCTGGGTATGGTGCCACAAACCTATAATCCCAGCTACCTGGAAGGCTGAGGCAGGAGGATCTCACATTTGAGGTCAGCCTGGGCAATTTAGTGAGACCTTGGCTCAAAATTTTGTAAAGGGCTGTGGGTGTAGATTAGTGGTAGAGGGCTTGCCGAGTCCATGTGAGAGCCTGGGTTCTGTCCCCAGTACTGGGGGAAGAAAAGGCAGCTGCTCCCAGGCCTTCTTCATCCTCTGAGCCCAGCTGGACCTGTCCCTGTAGGTGCAGCCAGGAGGTACTTTTATCCCTCCCCAGCCTGACTTTCCTGCCCCCCCCGTGCCTCAGTTTCCTTTCCTGGGCTCTGTCTTTGGGCCCATTCCTCACTCTCCCTGTGCGGAGGCCCCGGGCCTGTAGTCCCCATCTCTGCCTGCTGCCTTGTTGCCTGCCTGTCTTCCTCGCGCCTCTGGCACTGCTACCTCCTCTCCCCTCCTCTGGCTGTATCACTCCCGTCTCCGTCCACAGTTGTGTCAGCCTGACTCATCCTCCTGTCCTTGCCCAAGCCAGTCCTCCCTCTCTGGCTCTTAGCCCCTCCTGCCCACCTCTGGCTCCCTGCACATTCCTGCTGCCTGTGGTCACATTTTGGGGCTCTTTATTCCGGAGATTGGTCCATGATAAGTACTGCAGACACCTTTCTCCATTTGTCCCTTGACTTATTAAATTTTAATGTGGTTTGAGTTGTCTTTTCCTTTATTTGTGTCTTTTCTCTGGTTTTGGAAATTCTTCCCACCCTGGGGATGATGCTATCATTTTTCTTCCCTGAATGGTATCCGGTTTGCTTTCTGCGTGCTGGGATTCCTTCATGTGTATGGCGAGAGGCAGGGTTCCACTGTCCCTTCCTCCCTATGGACAACCAGTTTCCCTGCACTGGACATGGATCGCCAGTGACCCGAAGGCACCACGATGTCCTAGACTGAGCTCACATGTATGTGGATCCATTTCTCAAGGTTCTGCTCTTTGCTGCCCCTCTGTCGCGACCTTAACCCATCCTACGAACCCCTTCCTCCAACCCATATTTCTTTGTCAAAAATGCCTTGGCCATTCTTGCCCCTTCTGTTTCTTCTTTATGGCTGCAAAGCCAGCTTTTCTTTTCTTTTCTTTTCTTTTTTTTTTGAGACAGGGCCTTGCTATGTGGTTCAGGCAGCCTGGAACTCGCACGACCCTCCTGAGTGCTGGGATTACAGGTGTGCACCATCACGCCAAGCCCAAAGCCAGCTTCTCAAGTTCCACACAACAGCCATGCTGTAGGGATTGAAATGGATTTTTTTTCTATATTAAATTGCTGTCCCTGCACCTAACGTATTTCTAAGTTTATTTAGGTCTTTTAATTTTCTGGGCATGATGGCAAACAACCTATAATCTCAGCTACTCAGGAGACTGAGGCAGGAGGATCACAAGTTGAGCTGGAACAGGCAGTGGACATAACGGATCTCATTAGCATGGCACAGGGATCCTGTCTCTCTCATTCTCTACCACACATACAGGCTCACACATGCACCCTAATGCTTGGCCACATGTGTGGGAGCCATAGGGCTGGGACATTTAGACCCCATGGCAAAATAAAAAGAGCTTCGAGAGGTAGCTCAATAGAAGAATGTAGTACTTGCCCAACATGCCCAAGGCCCCGGTTCCATCCCTGATATTGAAAAAAAGAAATCATTGAATACATTTTAATTTTTCTCTGTAAAGGTTATTTGCATTTTGCGTCGATTTATTTTATTATATTTTGTGGTGCTTGGGATCAAACTCGGGACTATTCTATTACAATTTTAAATTGTGTATCATAATGTAGATACATTGGACAAATTTCTTGGTATAGACCACATAAACTGACTTAATAAATTGGAAATTTGGATAGATCTATAACAAGAGATTGACTGATCAAAATGTGACCCACAGTTGATAGCTTCAGTCAGGATGGCTTCACTTTAAGTGCTACCGTGCATTTAAAGAAGATTTAGTATCGGTTCTCATAAAGAACACTTCCAAAGTAATCCTGCAAGACCAGTATTACCCCAATACTACAACTAAAGATCACTCTCACAAACTATAGATCAATAACTTTCATGAACGTAGATGGAAAAATCAAAATACGAGCAAGGCAAACCCAGCCGTGAACAGAAAGGACTCTTCCTGTAAAACCTAACATGCCATATTGATAGAATAAAGGGCAGCTCTCACGTGTTCAGCTCTGTAGATGCAGAAGGAGCACTTGCCCAATCTATAGCCTTTCAATATAACCGCATTCAAGAAACTGAAAAAAATCCACAGCGGACTTCATACCCGATGGTAAAAGACCGAATGCTTTCCCTCTAAAATGAAGAATCAGACAAAGCTGTCTGCTCTTGCCACTTCTCTGCAACACTGTACTGAAGGAAACTGCAATCACCAAGGCAATTAGATAAGAAAAAGAAATAGAAGGCATTACATTTCAAATAAAACCATCTGTATTCACAGATAACAAAAACTGTTAGAATAACCAGGTTCTATAAGATTGCAGGATATTTGACCAAGATACGCAAATCAATTGTATTTCTAAAATGAAATTAAGGAAACAATCCAGGGCTGGGGATGTGACTCGATGGTAGAGCACTTGCCTTGCGTGCACAAGGCCGTAGATTTGATCCCCAGCGCCTCCCACCCCCCCAAAAAAGAAAAAATTACATTTATAATAGCAACAAAAAGAATACTTAAACAGAATAGCAAAACTTATAATCTGAAACTGATAAAAATAAATGGGCAGATACTGCACGTTCATGGCTTGGAAGACTTACTATTAAGACATAGTATTCCCCAAATAGATCCGAAGACCCGGCGCAATCTCTGTCAGAATCTCAGCCAGCTTCTTTGCAGAAATTGACAAAGTGATCCTAAAATTCATGGAACTCAGAAGAGCCAAAACAATGCTGAAGATGGATACAGTTGGAGGACTCGTACTACAAAGTTAAAAAAATCAGGACATTGTAGTACTGGCATAAAGACAGGCCTGCCAGTGACATCCAGAATCCAGAAATGAACCTCACGTATGGTTAACTGACTACTGCCAAGGGTTCCAAAACACCTCAGTGCGGCAAAGATCGGTCTCTTCAGGTGATTTTGAGACAAACAGATATAGGCATACAAAAGAAGGAAGTTCTTTCTTCACACCATACACAAAAATTAACTCAAGATGTATCAAAAATCAAAATGGAAGAGCAAAAAGTAGAAAGATCTTCTAAGAAAACCCAGGAGTACATCTTCATGACGTTGGGTTATACAAAGCCTTCTTAGATAAGACATCAGAAACATGAGCAACAAAAGACATGCATCCAGACTAAAAGCTTTTTGCTTCAAAAGATACCATGAAGAAAGTGAGGAAGGCAAGCCCCAAACAGGAGAAAAGATTTGTAAATCAGGTGTATGCCACATGGCTTTTATATAGAATATGATTTTTTTCAGTACTTAGAATTGAGCCCAGGACCTTTGCACTGAGCTACATCCCCAGCTCTTCTAAATTTTTAATTCTGAGACAAGATGTCCCTAAATCACTAAGTTGCTAGGGCTAGGCTTGAACTTAGAAACTTCCTGCCTCAGCCTCCCAGAGTGTTGGGATTATAGGCATGCTGTACCATGCCCAACCGGAACTTTTATAATTCAGTAAGAACAAGACAACTGATTTAAGTAAACAAAGAATCTGAATAGACATTTCTTAGAAGAAGATACACAAAGGCCGATAAGTACATAAAAAGCTGTCCAACATCCTTGGTCATTAAGGAAATGCAAATTCAAACCACACCGAAATACTACTTCATACCCACTAAGATGGCTGTAAAAAAAAAAATCACAAGAAATATTGGAGAACCAAGAGACACCATGTACAGGTACAAAACAGACATGTTAAATGTGATCAATATATGGACAACATACCAATACATGTTCTTGGTTAAAAAGAAAAGAAATATTGGAGAAGATGTGGAGAAACTGGAATCCTCATTTACTACTAGGAGGAATGTAATATGGTACAGTCTTTCTGGAAAACAGCAGCACTTCCGCAGCATGTTAAACAGTTACCATGTAACCCAGTAACCCCACTTGTATGTATATACACAAGCGAAATGTAACATGTCCACACAAAAACACATGAATGTTCACAGCATTCTTAATAGCGCAATCAGTGGGAAAATGCCCTGTGTGTTTCTATCAATTGATAAATGGATAAATAAAACATGGTACATCCATATAATGGAGTATTCAGCAATAAGGGGTGATGTGCTGTACATGCTACAATGTGGATGAACTTTGGCAATGTTAAGGAAAAGAAACTAATCATAAAATGTCATGTATTTCATGAATTCATTTGTATGAGATGCCCAGAACAAATATACTGTAAAGATACAAAATAGTTGAGTGGTTGCTTGAGGCCAAGGAGGCTGCGGAGTGGCCACTGATAAATTTGGGGGTATACTTTGGAGATGATGAAAATGTTCTTGAACTTAACAGTGGTGACGGTTGCACGATTCTGTGAATATATTAAAAACTATTGAACAGTACATTATAAATGGGTGAACTGTACAGTATGTGAATTAACGCTCATTGTTCCAAAAAACTGTAACAGTATCTTTATAATATGTATTTGCTAACTCTGTTATTGGTGGAGAGCAAGGGCCAGCAAACTCTGCATATGGGGGCCAAATTACGCCTGCTGCCTATCTTTGTCAGTAAAGTTTTATTGGAACACAGCCACGCCCATGTATTTATGCAGGCATTTGGCTATTTGCCTGCTAGAGCATGAGTGTTGGTAAATTATAATAGAGACTGTATGGCTCACAAGGCTGGAGATATCTGTGCTGCACAGCAAGTCTGCCAGCCTCCATCGTACAATGTGATTGTGTTTATATGTTGATCTTATATTCACAATCTTGTTGAAGACTTACTCTCTTGAGATTTGTATTTGTGTGTGTGTGTGTGTGTGTGTGTGTGTCTTGGGATTTCTATGTGGATAGTTTCACTCTTTTTCTCACCCCTTACGCCTTTTTTCTTTTGGTCAGTGGTGGGTATTGAACCCAAGACCTCTGCACTGTGCTGTGTCCCCAGCCCTTTATTTTTACACAGGATCTCACTAAGTTGCCCAGTCTGGGCTTCATCTTGTGATCCTCCCACCTCAGCCTCCCAGAGTGCTGGGGCTACAGGCCTATACCACCATGCACGGTCTGATCCTTACACCTTCTAATTGACTTTTTCTATCTCACTGCATTGGCATGGACAAGCAGTGATTTGGACCTGTGTTCCTGCTGATACTGCCCGCCCGCCTTTGGGTTTATGGCATGGATTGGGGCTGGATGGAGGAAGCTGCCTTCCCTCCTGCTTGGCTCAAAGCTTATGTTCCTTTGTTAAGTCACGAGTGGATTATTTAGTCCATCCTCTCTCTCCTGGCCCTGCATCCCCAAGCCTCTGCCCTTTCCCAGGCTGGTTCCCACAGGGCAGACCAGACCTTCGTCCCACCCCTTGGGCTGCACTCAGCAACAGCTGTGTAATTGAATCTGCTATGCCGCCCAGGATTTGTTTTTAATTTTACTGGAATTCTAAACTGCCCTTTTCTTCTGTGGTTTATTAATGTGGCTGGAAGCAGCAGCCCCTGCAGGAATGCCCACAGGCTGAGCTTCACTTGGGCAGCAGCACCAGCTGTGGGGGTTGTAGGGACCTGTGGGATGGGGGTGGACTGCTCCCTGGTCATCTTGGGTTCCACGACTCCAGAAGTTTCTCATCAGTGGAGACGAGAGATGGGTCAGGGAACCTCTTGTCCCCTTATGGGCATGGATGTTGGGGGCACACGAAGTGGTGGCTCCCAAGCCCTGGGGGGCGGTTCTCTCCTTCCATTCTTTTTTTTAATCCCCCACAATTTTTTTGGGGGGGGGTTGCTGGGGATGAAGTCAGGGCCTTGTGCTTGCTAGGCAGGCACTCTACCACTGAGCTAAATCCCCGACCCCTCTTCCTTTTCATTCTTATTCTCATGTCACAGAGGAGGAAACAGGCCCTGTTAGCACTTGCAGAAGGTCATACCCATGCCCCATTCAGGGCACAGCCAGAACCAGGATATGACTCCTAGACCTGTCTCAGTCCCCAAAACCATGACCTGTGGGCTCACGGGAGGGTGGCGAGGGCGTGAGCGCCCTGTCCCTGCAGAGGAGCAGCTGTGTCGCTTACCAAGGTCCAGCAGGGGATGGCTGGAGCTCAAGGCTGCCTCCTGGGCACAGGACAGGCTCAGTCCCTGAATCCTCCCCCACACTCGCCCCCAGGGTGCCTCTCTGGGACTCTCTGCACAGCCTGTATTTTTAGCAGTGTGTGACTCAAAGTTTGTATATAGCACCACGATGAGAAAGTCAAATATTTATTAGTGGGGAAGGTCCTGAGCAGCTGAGATAAACAGGTTTCTGTCCCAGGGTGGGCAGGTCCTGTTTGAGACCCTGGGACTCTGGCCAGCTGGGAGGAGCTTCAGACCTGAGGGAGGAGAAGGGAATGGGTTTTCCCTCTCCTTAAAATCTTCATTTTCTTTTTCTCCAGGTCACTTTGTGAAGTCATCCAGAAGCGGCCACAGCAGTCCAGCACCAAGACTCGTGCAGCTGGTTCCTCTGTCCAGTCTGACCTCGGCTCCCAGATACGTGCGTCATGGTACCACCCTCCAGGTCCCTGGGCCATACTCTAGGCACACATGGCAGCCAGTCCTTGTTATAGCTCTGGTCCCCATATTACAGGAAAGGAGACTTGCCCTGCACCTGAGCTTTTGCCATTCTGAGCTGGATGGCTTCTTTGGTCCACCTCATTTGATTTTCACTTTACAGGAGGGGAACATAGGTCCCAGGAGGCTGATCTACTTGTCCCAGCTCACACTGCCCATGGCCCGTCAAGTCCTCTCTTGCTTGGTGGGACACAGTAGTCCAAAGCTCAAGGCCAGCCCTTCCTGTCATAGTTCTGTCCAGGTCAACAGGGACAGGAAGTCTCTGTCACCCAAGAGTCAGGCCCAGAAGCAAAGGGCAGAAGCTTCCTTGGCCCAGTGTCCAGGCACTGACTGGCAGTGGGGCACCCAATTCAATTTGCTTATCTCCTTTCCTGCCTTCCTCTTTCCTGTGCTCTTCAATTACAGGCAGTGCTGGTTTCTTTTCCAATAAGTGCAGTGATGTGAAAGGATCTGAGTGGGCAGGGCAAGAAGGACATGTGTGGAGGGCCCCTGTGCTCACTAGTTCCACGGTTCTGCCCCGGACAGGAGGCCCAGCCCTGCTTCAGCCAGCTGGCAGCAGCGGGTAGGTGGGAAGCTCTACCAGCTGAACAGCAGCACTCAGAAGTTAAGATGCAAGACCCCTTGAGACAGCAAGTACCTCCTGGCAGAATTCTTTTGCACAGATAACTCTGTACCAAGTTCTGAGTAGTGAGAGACCAGAAACAACACAGGAGCCCATCAGCAAGGGGATGGTAAAATACGTTATTCCTCGTGCAGTGGAATCCACACAGCAGCAGAGGTTGGGTGAGGCTGAAGGAGGAAGCAAAGAAGAGGTGTTGCTGCTGCAGATTTCAGAGGCAGAAGCATGCACCTCCCAAGAGTGAGGAGTGAGCTTAAAACCCTTATTTGCAGCAGTGAAAGTGGGTGCATCAGCTGGTGACAGACCCAGCTGCTTTAGAAGAGCAGAGGAGGTAGACATAAAAAACAGAGACAAGCCATATTTTGGAGGATCCCACTTGTCTCTGAAGGAACTAGAGGGAAATAAAGGATGAATGAATACACTTATGAGACTCTGGGTTTGCTTGGCCCAGGACAGGGCCCTGGCCATTTTCAACCTAAACCTCCTGCAAATATCTGGGCTTGGAAAAACTCACTTCTTCTGCAAGGTGAATAATCCATGTTGTAGAAGCATAGGACCTAAACAAAAGATACTAAAAAATGAAAACGAGGCAAAGTGTAAGGTAAGTTGTAGTTGGCAAAACACACTTCCTACGGAAGAGATGAAGGTTACAGCCAAATGTTTCATCATGAAGTAAAAAAAAATGTAGTAAGCTAAAGCAAAAACACAAAGCAGATATACAAGAGTAGAAGGAAAACAACTTTGTCGTCAAAGGGAGAATGGAGTGAGACAAGGAAAAAAGGGAGGTGCTGAAAACAGGAACAAAAGTGAATAAAAGGAAATATAGGGAGTTAGGTTTTCTCAGCAGAAGGCAGGCGAGGAAGGCAGGTAAAAGACAGCCAATCTAGGTTTAGCTGGAGTCCCCAAAGAAGGAAACCGAAATCATCCAAATCTGAGATTTGCGTGCCCAAGGGGCACAGTATTGTGTTCCAGGGAAAATGGACTCCAAACAGGTCATCTGCAAGACACATCCTTGTAAAGTAACTGGATGTGAAAAGTACAGAAAAAGCAGCTTTTCAACTTCTTGATGGCAACATGTGACATTAGAACAAAGTCTACAAAATCCCCATTTAGTAGAAAGGCAACAGGCCATTCTGAACATGCGGGAGCGCTGAGTTCTAGTCCCCCGAATTGTCCTGTCCAGGCAGCACACTGGAGGAGGCCGGCTTCAGACAGAGGACTCTAAGGCAGAAGAACGCGGCGAGCACCGAGGTTGAAACAAATGTGGAATCGCAGTGATGTGGCCAGATGCTAACATGAGAAAGCCTGAGAATACAGTAATGTTATCACTAATATTGGAAGGGAAAAGGGGGATGGAAAGAGTACACTGATTATCCTCATCTTTAATAGCAGGGAACAAAATATCATTTACAACTGATGCCAGTAACAGAGGTCTAAGAAAATGCTGTGGAGAGAAAAACGAAATACACTAATTTCATCATTTTGTTCATTTGAGGGAAAGGAAGAGATAATCTTCTGAAGAATTAAGAGAGTCATGTGAAGTCACACCACTAGAACAAACACCAGCCTCTTATGACTAGTAGGTACACAGAACACAGTTCACACAGTGAAAGACTCTTTAAACACAAAGCACAAAATGATTGTACTGGATCACAAAGCTTCCCCAACTTGGGTGTGACAGATGAGTCACACAGAAACAGAGGCATTCAGAAATGGTGAAACAGAAGGATCGGCAAGGATTTGGAGAAAAATGCAAATTCAAAGAAAAAAGTTACCATCTCAATCAGTAATGCTGAATCCAGGTCAGAAAGTATTAAGTGTGGTAAAGAAGGATGCGAATCACCTGAGATTTAAGGTATTAATATCTGTGCATGAAATAACATTTTCACCACTCATGAAGCCAAAGCTATAGATGTTACAAGGAGAAACAGACTAAAACACATTAGCGGAAAGTGTCTTCTAATTCCCTTCTCCATTACTTGGTTGGTAAATGTACACCAGACCTGACAGAACTGGTATGTACCAAATTCTGAATCCTGAAATAAGAGCCACACCTTTTTAAATCCCCATAAAAAAATCCACAAAATGTACAAAAATGACAAAAACTACCATTATGTCACAAAGAAAAAAAACTTCAATAAATTCCAAAATAGTAGAAAGATAAGATTCTCTGATCATAATGCAAAACGAAATACTAGAAATCACAAAAAACACAAAGCATCAGCTGGGCGTTGTGGCACACGCCTATGATCCAGCACTTTGGAGGCTGAGATAGGAAGATCACCAGGAGTTTGAGGCCACCCTGAAATACATAATGAGATCTTGTTTCAAAAAAAAGCACCTACTACTTGATGGGTGAGCCTCAAATGAATCTTAGATTAATGAAAGAATCAAAATTATAAAATATCCAAAGAGTAGTGAAGTTGAAAGCACTACCTATTAAAGCCTATAGAATACAGCTAAAGAAGTACTCAGAAGCTGGCAAGGTGGTGCACATTTGTAATCCTAGCTACGTGGGAGGCTGAGGCTGGAGGGTCAAGGTCAGCCTGGGCAACTTAGGAGGACCCCATCTCAAAATTTCAGAAAGGGATGGGGATGTAGTTCCCTGGGTTCCATCCCCAGTAGTGTTAAAAAGTGCTCAGAAAATTCATAGCTTAATTTTTCTCTTTTATGTTTTGTTTGTCAGGATAAGGGTTTAAGTCTCTGACTCAAGAAATTTTAAAAAACTAAAGAGAAAAAGGTTTAATAAAAATAAAAGCACAGGGGTTGGAGATTTAGCTTAGTGTTAGAGCACTTGCCTAGCAAACGCAAGGCCCTGAGTTCGATTTCCAGCACCCCAAAAGATAAAGGCATAAATTAATGCACTAGAAACCAGGGAAGGGTAATTGCTAATAAGTACTCAGGATCTTTGAGAAAAGGAGATAGATAATACC
This sequence comes from Hystrix cristata, assembly GCA_004026905.1. Lineage (NCBI taxonomy): Eukaryota > Metazoa > Chordata > Mammalia > Rodentia > Hystricidae > Hystrix > Hystrix cristata. Next base: position 51,438 of record PVJO010002716.1, on the reverse strand, counting down.
ATTTGTTAACAAACCTAATTGAGGAAAATGGCGAAAGAATGGAAAGTAGTAAGGGTAGGGGTGGAGGAGGTAGCCAAGTAGTAGAGCACTTGCCTAGCATGCCCAACACCCTAGGTTTGATCCCCAGCACTGCCAGAATAAAGAAAAATAAAGAATAAATGAGGTTTAACCACTTATAATAACTGAAAAAAATTACTTTGTTCAACCGCATACAAATAAATTTGAAAACCTGGATGAAATGGATAGTTTTTTTGAGAAACAAAACTTACTAACCTCACCCAAGAAGTAGAACAGGTAAGCCAATTGTTACAGAAGAGAGAGAGATCAATATGAAAGAGCTACCAGCCCATCCCAGTAAACACACTAGCCTAGTTTCACAGGGGATCAGCCAGCCTTTAAAGAACTGATAGTTCTGATTCTAGTCAAATTGCTCAAGAGCACAGGGAAAGAAGGGGAAGGCTCCAGATAGCAGAACCCAATACACAATTATTCCAAAAACCGAAAACTCAAAAACAGTTTCTCTGATGAAGTTGACACAAAAATCCCAAGTCAAATAAATCCAGGTCAGGAAGTATAGTAAAGAAATGTTTCCCATGAGCAAATGGGGCTCGACCAAGAATGCAAGGACGGCTCAATATGAAGAAATCTATTAATGTCATTATTCATATTAATGGATTGAAGGAAAGAAGCCATATGTTCATCTTCAAAAACACTGAAAAGTCATTTGGCAAAGTTCCAAAATCCATTCTTGATTTTTTCCAACCCTTAATAAAACAGGAATAGGTGGAGACTTAACCTAATAAAATCCTGCCCCTAAGCCAGCATTTCCTTAATGGGGAAATCTTGAGGCTACAAAGGAAGAACGTGTGTTACCACCACTACGATTTTCATTGTTCCAAGGACAGTAGCCAACTCTATTAAATAAAACAAAGAAATCAAGGCATAAAGCAAAGTAGGAGGTAGAATTATCATTTGCAGTGATAACTAGAAAACCCAAGACACTAAATTGAAAAACTGTTATAAACAATAAATGTGGTAAGGTGGCAGAAGTTAACAGCCTTCATACAAACAACCTCCATTTATGGAAGAAAAGACTAATCAAAAAGCCAAACCATCCAGAGGTAAGCATGGCCAAAAAATGTGCAAGCTCTAAATGAAGCAAATAATTCCGGAGGGACACAAAAGGAAGTCTGAACAGACAGAAAGGCATATCATGTTCTTAGCAGGAAAGATGCCAGTATCAAAATGATGTTTCTTCCTAGATTCATCAGTAAGTGTAATGCAATCCCAGTAAAAATGCAGACAGGATTTTAATTTTTACCTGGGTAAGTGGATTCTGTAGATCAGACAGTAGAATACATGGAGGCGCCAGGGAAACTGGGCGGGAGGTGTGTGTAGGGGTCATGAGAAGTAATAAGGTCTACTGGATAGTAAAGCATATACAGGATATAACATGGATGAACCTTGAAAACCTTACGTTAAGTGGAAGAAGCCATTCACAAAAGATCACACAACAATATGAGTCCACCCTTAGGAAAGTCCAGAACTAGGAAATCTATATATAGAGAAGGGGTAGCTGCTAATGGGCGTGGAGTTTCTTCTTGTTAGGAAAATGCTCTAAAACGGACTCTAGTAAACTGGAGGTGGCAGTACATGACTATAATCCCAGCACTCTGGAAGACTCAGGCCGAAGGATTACAAGTTTGAGCCCAGCTTAGGCAACTTAGCGAGACCCTGTCTCAAGATAAAAAATATAAGGACTGAAGATGGTACAGTGTGAAGGCCTTGGGTTTGATCCCTAGTACCATTAAATAAATCAAATTCTGGTGATGTTTGCATCATTTGTTGAATACACTAAAAACTACTGAATTGTTTACTTCAGATGGGTAAATGGTATGTCAATTATATCGCAATAAAACTTAAAAATTTAAAGGTATTACAATAATTAAAACAGCATTGCACTGATATTTCAAGACACTTGAATTCATGCCTCACACTTTACAGCATGTAAATTACAAGACCCCGTCTCAAAAGAACAACAGAGTGGGTTGGGGATTTAGCTCAGTGGTAGAGCGCCTGCCTAGCAAGCGCAAGGCCCTGAGTTCAATCCCCAGCACCCCCCAAAAAAAACCAGAAATAACTCAGTCTGAGATGGATATTCTAGGTATGAAGCAAAATCTGAAAGCCATAAAAGGAAATGCTGACAACTCTCACTTCCCAAAGAAAGCTCCTCCACGGCAGAACCAAAGACAAATAACAAGCTGGGGAAAACATCTGCAATTCATAAGAGGTCTAATTCTATCATATACAAGTAGCTCCTGCATGCCTGTGATGCCAGCACTGAGGAGGCTGAGGCAGGAGGATCACCACGTGTTGGCCAGCCTGGGCTACATATTGAGTTCAGGACCAGCCTAAACTACACAGCAAGACCCTGTCTCAAACAAAACAAAACAAAACAAAACAAAACCAAAAAAACCGAAAACAGTTTTTTACAAATCAATAAGGAAGGACAGACAAGAACCACCACCAAGTGAAAAGATGGAGCACGAAGTAGATTCTTCAAAGGAAAAAAACAGTTCGAACATGAAAAGAGGCTCAACCTCATTCATTTTAAACCACAACTACACAGTGATCCTCTTTTCACAGCGCAGGTGACTCAGCCTCGGGGTCTGACGGCACGCTGTGCGGGGGAGGGGGTGCGGATGTCAGACCTCAGCTACCAAAATCACAAACACACACAGCTTTGGCCCAGTATTTCCACTTCCAGAAATTGACCCTGCATTTCATGCACAGCCGGTGACACCTGTCGAGTTTACTACGCAGCGCTGGTGATGGCACCAGATACGGTCTGAACACAGGACTGGCCACGTAAATTACAGTTCATCCTTGCTAGGGAAGACTCTGTGGCTGGAGAATGAGGAAGCGCTTTAGAAATGGACACGCGGGATATACTGTAAAGTGAAGGAGTGAGGCGCAGAACGGTGGGAAATACGGGTACACGCACAGTTGCCAGGACGCACATAAGACATCTGGGAGGACACACAGGAAGCTGATGGCTCGGCTGTTCTCTGAGAGGGGCAGCTTTCGTCTGTAGGCTCCTTCCTGTACAATCCTGGACAACAAGGTGGTCACCTTGTTGAAAGATAAATATTTAAAATGCAAGAAAGCTGGGGATTTAGCTCAGTGGTTAAAGTGCTTGCCTTGCAAGCACAAGGACCCGAGTTCGATCCCCAGCACCAAAAAAAACCCAAAAAACAACTAATTAAAATGCAAGAAAAACAATAGTGTAAGTACAATGATAAACAGCCACTGGTTCTGGGTTACAGGACAGAAGCAATAGGGAGGGGTGGGGACTGTGGTGTCCTGGAGCCAGATGTCCCCTTCACAGAGGTGATGCTGCACTACAGCATCACAGCCTTATGCAACCAGATCCTCTGATTTTTTTCAAGATACCCCAGAAATTCAGGTTTTAATGCAAATCTCTCTCTTTTTTGGGGAGAGGGTGCTGGGGATCGAACTCAGGGCCTTGTGCTTGCTAGGCAAACGCTCTACCACTTGAGCTAAATCCCCAGCCCCTCTGTTCTTAACTAGACCAGGTGGTTCTTCAAAATTGTTTAATGCCTTTTGGTGGCAGAAGGTTTGAGATCCTGCTGCTACATGGTCAAGGACGACCGACCCTCGGAAGTCACCAAGTTTAGCTCCTAACATGACACACAGAAAAGCAAGGGCAGAGGGGAAGGCATGCCTAAGATCACACAGTGAATGAGGCCTGGGCTGGGGTCCCATTCAGGACTATTTTTGCTTCCATGCCATTCTACTTTGTGCTCTTGTAGGAAAATGAGGGTGAGCAAGACAGACGTGGCCTGTAGTGGGTGGCAGAGGAGGGGTGAGCCATGGTGCTCGCTGGGGACAGAGAAGGCTGCAGGGAAGGAGGTCAGGCCTGACTAAGAGCGATGTGACTTCCAGCGGGAGTTGGCGGAGGACTGCAAGGCAGCAGAGCAGGGCAGAGGGCTAGCAGGGGTCCTGGAGAGGGTGGTGGGAGGACCACGGAGAGAGACCAAGAGATGCAGGGAGAGGGGAAGGGCATGAAGAACAGAGTTAAGATGTGTTGTGTACATGTACCAACCCCCATGGCGAATGAGCCATTGCGTACTGCAAACATGTATTAATAAAAATACAAAGATAGTACTCGCTTTGTAGGACTTGGAATAGCATTGCCAGGCTGGGGCCTGTGGGCCAAGAGCAGGCAAAGGAAGAGGAGAGGGCGAGAGGCTGAGGAGGGTCCTACTCACACTTGCGCAGCTCCAGGCTCTTGCTCGGGCAGGCCAGGTGCTGGCCCGGTGGGTTCTGGGTCCTCTGCAGACAGGCCAGCATGGCTGAGCTGGGGCCCCCCAGTGGGGCACGTTCTGCGGCAAGGTCCCTGTGAGGGGGGAGATGAGGTGCTGGTCATTCAGGGTTGCTCCACACCAACTCCCATCACCCTCTCCAGGACCCCGTGGAACACTGGGGACTTTGAAAGCTGCCCTTCTCCCTCATCTGACAGATTGGGAGACTGAGGCATCTCGAGGCTCATCCCTGGCATTACAGGAAGGGATTGAACCCAAATCTCTTGAGTGGTAGATTTCTACCAGACAGGACCAGAGCTGACGTGTCCTATGTACCCCTGGCCTGCTTGGCTGGTGGGTCACCACCTCCAGTGGGCTGCCCTGACACGTCAGACCCTCACCCCTCTGAGCCCCAAGGTGGGCTGCCCTTCCTGCTGGTGGTGGCCCCCATCCTGTGGGCATCCTGTGGGCAGATTGGCTTGGCCCATCAAGGGGAGCTCCAACCTTGCATGCTGCTGCCCTGTCTCCACAGGCTGCCAAGGCTGCCCTGACCTAGGATCTGTCACTATCTCATGGAGCTCCTTCACCCCCAGTGGGAAAGGCAGGGCCACCAGTGGCAGCCCCACCCTGCCAGGCAGAGCTCTGTCCCCCTTAGGTGGTGGCTCACACGTGGCTTCCATGCTGTACCTGCTCCCAGAGCCAGAAGCCTGAGTGCACGCTCCAGCCCAGGACGCCCCAGGAGGCTGAGGCGATGCCTGAGTGTGCCACGGGGGCTTCCCTGCCACACTTCCTTCCTTTCTGCTAGGGAGAAGGTGGGGCCAGGTGTGAGCTCGCCCCAACCCAGCATCCACCCCGAGTCCCAAGTGGGTCACCTCCACCCTTGTGATAGTTTAAATAGAGGAGGGAGAGGGAGAGGGAGTGTGTGTTTAAAGGGAAGAGAGGGAAGTCATTTAATACTGAACAGGTGTTTGGAGCCCTAAATTCTGCCGCTTTCTTCTAATAATGAAGTATTCATGAGGAAAAGCCTTTTCTCACTACTTTCTTAAGATACTAATTTCACAACAAGCTCCTTGTTACGGCGCAATTATTCCAATCTTGTACTTCCCCAAGACGGTGGCAGTCTCCCGTCTGTCCTGGCCTCTTGGTAAATGAAAGACAATCACGTAACCACCTTTCATTATGCTCTATTTTACTTTCAGCAAAGGTACCCTGAAAGAAATGATTTCCTCTGAAAGGGACTTTTATTCAGTTTCAAAACCAATTTTCTCCTATTACTGTCTCAAAAAAAAAAAAAAAAAGGGAGAGACAGAGACAGAGAAAGTGGGGGATGGATGTGGGGGAGGGAGGTGATCCTCCTCCCCTCCCCCCAATCGCCAGCCTTAACACAGGGAGGCAATAAAAAGCTTGCAGTATCCACTTCCTGGCTTTGATTTCTGGTAATTTTAAAATATGCCATTACAATCAGGCAGAAATTATACAGTTTAAACAGGGAGTGAAGTGGGGCTTACTGCACGGGTGAAAGTCCTTGACTGCGGAATACAGCACAGCTCCTTGGGGACCTGGGACGTGAGTAGGTGGCAGAAGCAGGCCTGGCTCAGGCCCCCACTGCCACAATCCTGGTCACCAGACGTGAGGACACACCCAGGCGCGTGGGCGTGCTCTGCCTACCACGACATGACAGGGTGGGTGTTGGCACACACTCCCGCTGAAGGCTGTTCACCTTGGGATGCGCTCCATGCGAGTGCAGACAGTCCGTGGGACAAGTGATGGGGCACTCCTGGGAGGCGACAGGCCTTTCCACCTCCTGCTCCAGGGCAGGAGCAGTGAGGGTCAGAGGGGAGAGCCAGAGAAAGCCAGCCCGTGCCCTCCCCCTTGACAGATGGGAAACTCAGACCAGAGGAAGGTAATCCCTGCCCGGGGCACCCCGCAGCCAGTGGCTGGACAGCCTGGCCCTCACCACAGAGCTCTGCTCCTGCCAGAGGCTGGGCAGAGCAGGCTGGGAGGGAGGCCGGGGACCCGCTGTGCAGATGAGACCTGGCCTGGAAGCCTGCGACCTCCCCGCTCCCAGTGCTTGCTGTGTGACTCCAGGTGGGCTACCGCCCCTCTTCGGACTGTGAAAGTCACTCCCTGATTCCTATGATTCCCCTCAAGTCATTTTCTTCCTCGGTCTTGGCCAGGCCCAGCCCTCCCTCCATCCCTTCACCAGGTTCCGGTGCCCAGCAGCCCAGCCCTTGCCAGGCTCACAACTCCATGGGCCACATGGACCACTGCAGCTTGCAGTGGCAAAGGGCAGGCTGGGGATGCAGCTGTGAGGGGCGGCAGCAGACTGCCTGCTGCACAGCCCTTTGGGCCCCCAGCAGCCCCTCACTGGGAGCTCTTTCAGAGGCAGCTCTGGCAGCCAAGTGGGGCTACCGACTGAGCTCAGGGGGCCAGGGAAGACTTTCAGGATGAGATAGTACAAGTCCAGGCTTAGCTTTTAAAGAGCAGCTGCTACATCATCCCTTTCCTGGGCCCTCCCAGAGACACTGTCACACTTGGACAGGAGGGGTTTCCTCCTTTACACCCAATCCCCCCATTCTCCACACCCTGCTTCCTGTGTGGGGGCTGGTGGGGGAATGGGCCCCCCCACCCCCAGTTCCCTAATCTACAAACAAGACAACACCTGGGTGTCAACACCTTTCTGGCCTGGCCACCTAATCTCTCAAGGCTGCCTCCCGGGCCTCCCTCCAGCCAGCTCCTCACACTTCCCCACCTCGGTCCATGCTGGTCCTCTGCCTACAGCACCCTTATCCCGGTTGGTTTTAGCTGCCTCTCTTAACTTTGGCTCAGTTATCCCCTGCTCTGGGTATCCCCCATCTCATCCCTAATCACACTGAGTTGTAATTGCCAATTTTCATATCTGTCTCTCTCCACTGGACTGTGAGTTTCTGAGGAGCAAGGACCGTGTCTTATTTGTTTCTCTCTTTCTCTCCAGTGCCTGGCAAAGAGTAACCATTTAATAAATAGGTGTCGAATGAATGGTTGCATCGATGAGATGGTTCCTGTCAGATGAAGCAACCGAGGCCCAGAGAAGCCAGGCATTCCACACAAGGTCACACAGCATGCCCAGGTCAGGAAGGGGCGGGAGCCGCGACCCCCCCGCCCCGCCCCCTTTGCTTCCTGACACCATCTCATCTGCAGAAAGCCAGCCTCCCAGAACCCCCACACGACTGTTCACTCCCTCAGCCAGGCCGGGGACCAGCCAGAGAGCACGGCTCATTCAGAAACCCTATCTGCAAAATCAGACTGTTTATAAGCTCAAGGTCTTTTGTGACTTTAATAATAAAAAGGGGGAGAGGGAGGGAAAAAATGTCGCAAGCCTCAAGGATTAGAATGCTTTGGCACCATCCCTGACACGGGGGCTGATAAGACGCCTTATCTCAGAGACACCGAGGAAAAGGTCCCTCCACGAGATAATGCCCCCAGCTGTCGATATGCCCTTTCATAGCTGAGGATTTAGATAAAGGAAATGTGACAGGGGAGGGGACAGAAAGGAAGGAACTTTGCAAGTCCGAGGAGGAATTGAGTCTGCTGCTCGCCCTGGCAGAACAATGAACGCGAGAAGGATGTCTAAGGGCCGTCTTTATTTTTATTAAAAGAACAGAGAATTGGGGCCTTTGGCCTGCCTGCCTTTTGTCATCTCTCCCTGCCTGTCTGGCTGCGAAGGGTGGGTGGTGGGGGAATGACTTGGAAACAGCAGTGTGGACCTTAGTGTTGTACTGCAGCCAGCTGGCTGTCCGTCCTCCCTGGGCCGGGACCCGTGTGCATCCTCTCCCTCCCACCTCGCTGATCCTCTGTGGTAGGCTCTGTATTTAGCTCCAATTCAGACTAGGAAATGGTCACAGAGAGGGGAAGCAATCAGCACAAGGTCAGGCAGCTTTGAGGTGGCGGAGGCCAAGGGTGCTGACCCAGTCAGACTCTGAGCCTCAGCCCACAGTACAGCAGCTCTGAAGTGTCGGGGGCCCATCAGCCCTCAGCTCCAGTCAGCCGGGCAGGGAGGGACAGCAGCCCGCCCTGCTTCTCCCCAGGGCCCCAGTCCACACCCAGAGGGCTGGGATCACAGAGTGGAGATGAAGGCTGAAGGAGGGCAGAGGCTCCCAGGAGGCCACCTGCTCATTCCCTAGGCATTCAGTGCACTCAGCTCAAGGCCTGTGCTGGGTGGAACAGTACTGCAGGAGCATCCCAGGCCTCACTCACTCAGGTAGCGAACGAAACTTGCCCAGCATCTTCTGGGGGCTACCCCTGTGGCAGGTACTGGGAGTATGGCAATCGGCAAGAATGTCCTGCCCAGAAGGCACCAGGGCAACATCCAACCAGAACTGACCTCCCACAGCTCCATCCAGCCCTGCCTGTAACCAGACTCTGCTGGCCTCTCCCCCAGATTCCAGCCTCTACCCCCAGCAGCAGGTGGGTGGGACTTGCCCTTATGCGTGGGGTACCCCTCACCAGGCTGGGCTGACCCTGGAGCAAGGCAGAATGTGAAGACACACTTGGGCTCTACGGACTCTGCCACTTCCGGCCCTCGTCCTCCCCCTTCTTGGAGTTGCTCACTCTGGCTTCTGTGGCTCCACTCAAGGCTAGAGACCGGCTATGGGACTAGGTGCCCCAGGGACTGTGCGCCCTCACTTGCGGTGGCACCAGCCAGCCAGGGACCAGGAAGTGGGGTTCTGACTGGCTGAGTGACCTTGAGGAAGTCACTGCACCTCTCTCAGGCTCCGTTTTCCTAGCTGAAGCTTAAAGGAGGGGAGCCGGCTGACTGCGTGAGGACCACGAAAGCTTGGTACGGTTTGGTTTCCGGACCCGAGCTATACGCCAGGCACAGGTCCTTGGCCCGTTGGTGCTGAAAGGGTTTTAGATGCCATTCCTGAGGGATTTAGACTCTTGAGTGTGGATGAGATGGGAAGCTGGACCCCAGTGGTTTGTGCAAAGAGCAGATTGGACAGTGAGGATGCTGAGTCCCCTAAAAAGAGGTGGAGGAGGAGATGCCTGTCACTCTGCCAGGCCTCACGACCTGTATCCTTCCCATTCTCACTCTATCACTTGGCTGTCACCAAAGTTCCCTTCTCTTCACACCGTCCTGGCCACACAGCTGCCCAACCCCAGGGAAGAGGCTGAAGTGGTGGGAGGCCCAGGATTGAGGAGGAGAATGAACATCAGATTGGGGGTGCTGGAGTCAGACCCTGGCTGTGTGGCCCTTGGAAGATCATCTCTCTGGTCTGTCTCCAGCACCCAGCAACCAAACCGGCCAAAGCTTCGGGAAGTTGAATTCTCGCTTGGCAGTGAGGGTCAGAAATCATCTGCCCTTGCCAAGGATGGAAGGGTGAGGGACCCCTGCTCAGAAGTCCTTGGGAATTTGGGCACACAGTCCCTCCCCTACTCCCTGTGGGGCTCCCTCAACAGGAGGATCCATTGTCTGGCTCTTTCTTCTGCCTCCTTGTCCTCGTGTCTCCCTTCTCCTCTCCTGGTGTCTGTCTCTCCCCCTGCCTGACCCTTCTCCCTCTTCCCTTCCCCTCTCCCAGACGCGCCCCCCCACTCTGTCTCTGCAAGGCAGCCACAGCAGAAGCCCCCTCTCCTACTCCTCCCTCCCCCAGTCCTGTTTCAGAGCCTGAGGCCTTCCAGGGGACCCTGTTAATAATTAAATGTTAATCTAAAAAGCAATTTGAGCTGCTGCTAGGAAGATCTGGTTAGAGATTACATTAGCATGGAGGAGGCCAGGGTAATTTTCTTTAACCCCTCTCCTGATCTCTCCAGCCGGGGAATCTTCAAGTCACACAGGCACTGCTGATTAAACCGGCACAGGGCTTGGCTGTGGATAAGGAGCCTGTGAAAAGTGATTATTTTCCACTGCCATTTGGGCCGCAGCACCAGAAGGGGATTTTCACTCTTTTAAGGCTGGGGGTGGGGGTGGGGTAGGGGAGCACCAGCCCCTTCAACAGGAGGCCTCGTCTCCCACCAGGATTACTGCAGCAGCCACACTCCCACCCCCACCCCAGGCCACAGGTCCCTCTAAGATGCAAATCTGGTCCCTGAGCACACTGGCTGCCTCTGTACTTAACACAGTGATGCTGGCCCCATGCATGGCCCAACATCCCTCTGCTGAGTCCTCCCTTGCTGTTTCTGTCGCTTCATCTGGGCCTTGTTCTGGGCTGGACACTAGAGCCAGAGATGCCGTTGGTCCTGGGCCAAAGGGGAGACCATAACGATAAAGTGACAATCGCAAATTCTGAGTGGCAGTCAGAGTCCTCAGGTGGGACCAGGATCTCTCTCACTTGCATGCTTACAGGCTTGGCTCATGCAGTCCTTTCTGCTCATACCCTTCCTGGGTCTCCAGGCCTGAAGAGTCTACCTGACTTGCAGGGGAGCACCAGGTGCCCGAGGGCTGGGTGCTGGAGCCAGAGATGTTCAAAGTTCTGGGCCAAAGGGGAGACCAAAAAAATAAGGTCATAGTTACAAATTCTAGATGGCCTCTAAAACATACCAGGTGCGTAATAAAACATGTGAAATAGTCCAGTGAAGGGATTCCTGGTGTGGTACTACCCAACCCTCCTCCATGAGATCACAGCGCTGTTTCAAATGCCTGCGCACAGGAGGCTTCCAGGAAAACATCGCCCCAAGGGTGGGTGAGATTGGGGTTCAGGAAGTGTCCCACTGGGACACAGGACAGGGGTCTCGGGTGGGCGCCTGGCCCCGTGCCCTTCAGCACCACGGCCAGCTCCCAGCACCTGCTCGAGAGGGGGCGGAGCTGTCAGAGAGCCTGGCGACGTCAGCCGCCCTGGGAACCAGCCCTGATGTTATCTGTCTTTCTCAGCGAACTCCACCCTCCGCGAACCCCATGACAAACACCTACTGTGTGTCCTATGCTACATGCCGGGCAGACACAGACTCTGGGGGTGTGTGGGAGGTACCGTAGGGTGCAATAAGGCAGAAGACAAAGGGAAGCCATGATGGGGCCAGCCCACCTGGCCTGGGAGTGTCACCCTAGATCAGTGATGGTGAACCTTTTAGAGCTTTCAGTGATAACCCCGGTGGCATACGTGCCATGGTTGGCCACCACTGCCCCAGGCGTTTTATAAACAGACTGAAGGTATCCCACTGGGACTTTGGCCATAGGTGCCTGATCTGTATCCCTTAACTAACTTTCAACTTGATCCCTGAACTCTGGCTTCTGGCAAATCCCACCATCTCTCTAAGCTTCGGTTTCTTCATCTGAAAAAAGAGTTAATTCCTTACCATGAATGTGCCAGGGTCATGGGGACAGCTGCCTGAGAGGGAGCAACTACTAGTATTGTTTAGAGTCACTCTCCACAGGAGAGCTGGGAATAGCCAAATGAAGGAGCTGGGGAGGAGTCCCAGGTTGAGACTTCGCAGGCAAGCGTGGAGCTTGGAAATGAATGCACAGGAGGTGGGAGAGCTTGGGCTCCAGAGGGCAAACCAACAGCACCTCTTCCAAGAGAAGCCAGCCAGGGGCCCAGCTTCCAGCCAGGGAGCCCCACTTTTCCGTGGGCAAGGTCTGCTTCAGGGTAGAAAGAGTCTCAGAGAAGGGGCAGAGATGGCGGCCCCTGAAGAAGACTCAAAAGCCCCCCTTCCAGGATGGAGGAAGCCCCCCTTCCAGTCAGACTGGCAACGGCCCTGGCTGGTCCTCTCCCAGAGCCACGGCCCCCACACTGTTCCTAGGGAGTGGGTGGGTGGGGCTTGGCCTCCCCTAATGAGCCTTTGGGAGGTCCTAGAAGGGAGGGAGGACAGAATCTCAACCCCCACTTTGCTCTCGCCTCCAAAGTCTCGTCCCCAAGGAGTCAGATTCCAAATTGGGGAGTTTGGGGGGGGGACACTGTCCTCTTTCCTAGTTCTGGCCTTGGCCATTAAGTCCCCACCCTATTACCTGCCAGCAAAGGTGGGAGGAAGCTGGGAAATGATACCAAGTATCAGTACCATGATGACACAGTGGACACTGTGAGGCCCTGCAGAAAGACTCCCCAACCCAGTATTTTTGGAGGGAGCATGGGCCTTTCTAGAGGAGCAACATGTAAATGGAAAGCAAAACGGAGGTGTTACCAGGTGACGCCGAGCTTAAGGGGCCTGGAAAGGGAACCTACGCAGAGGCGAAGGTGAGATGAGCGTGGAGGGTGAGGGGCTCAAAGCCCCCGGCCACCCTCCCCACCCAACCCCGAGTTCCCACACCCACAGTTCAGGGTTCAACCAGGCAGCAGGGAAGAAGATCTAATAGTAAGAGCAATAATAGAGCTAGTTTTTATTTTAGTGTTCCCCACGGGCTCAGCACTTCACAGACATCACCTCGTTTAACCTGCCCCACAATCAGGGGAATGACAACTGCTGTCACACTTTGGGGAAGCAGGGCGACAGGCTGTCCCGGGCCACAGGCAGGCAGATGGCAGAGTGGACAGAAAGGCCCCATGGGCCGGACACTGAGAGAATACCGGACCAGGGCAGGAGAGATCCAGGAACATCTGGAGGATGAAGAGCTGTGAGGGGGAAGGGAAGCAAACAAAAGTGGCGGAAGAGGGCTGGTCTTGCCTAAAGAAAGATCAGCAGATGTTTCTGGGGCTGGGGCAGAAATGAGAGGAGCCTTTCGGGCAGGGGCCAGCAAATAGGACACTTGGGCTCGGTGACAATGCCAGCACTTGGCTCGGCAATTCCACACCTGGACTGGTGAGCTTTCGCAACTTGGTTTTTAAACCTCTGAGAGCTGAACACACATCACTTGGGGGTGGACTGGTCTCTAGCGCTCAGCTTCTGTCGCCAGCTGGGACGGGGGTGTCTCTGACCCCCCTCCATGTTACCTGGCTTTTGAGTCTTCTTCAGGGGCCCCCATCTCTGCCCCTTCTCTGAGACTCTTCCTACCCTGAAGCAGGCCTTGCCCATGGAAAAGTGGGGCTCCCTGGCTGGAAGCTGGGCCCCTGGCTGGCTTCTCTTGGAAGAGGTGCTGTCAGTTTGCCCTCTGGAGCCCGAGCTCTCCCACCTCCTCCAATGCTGCAGCCCGGCATAGACATCCAGAGAAATCCTCCTCTGGATTTCTAATTCTTTTACAATATAAGCAAGATCACTTCTGTTTCTGTTGCTTAAGGTTTCAAAGAGATTTTAATCCCTGACCACCAGGAGATGGGGGAGGCTGGTGCTCATGTAAGTTCCCCGGTAGGACAGGGAGGAGAAAGTGGGTGGGGGGACTAACGCCCTAGAAGCTCTGAAGTGGCAGGTTTCCGGGGAGCCAGATTGGGTCTAGCCGACCCACAAACAGGTCTTGGCAGCAACGTATCTGCAACTGAGCCCTGCTCTGCCCAGGACCCCATCATCCCCCAGCCTCCTGTGCTTTTCCAGGTACGTGGTCAGGCCAAGCTTTTCCACGTGTAATTCACTTCCCTCCCCACTCAAAACCTCCCCTACTGGTTTCTATGGCATTTCTGACAATATCCTTGGAGGCCGCACGGGAACCCTTTCCCCAGCCCCTAGCTGCACTGTCCCTGTACCCTTGCTAACTCTGCTCAGGCAGTCACACTGGGTTTTTTTCTGGTCCTCCAACAGGATAACTTCAGTCCTGCCCTGTGGCCTTTGCATTTATGGTTTTGACTCTACCTCAATACTTTCCACCAGCACCATCCAACAGAAATACGCGATTGTCTTAGTTACTTTTCTCTCATTGCTGAGACAAAATACCCAGCGCCCAAAGTTAAGGGAAGAAAGGTTTATTCAGCTCACAATTTATGTAGAGTCCACAATCAGCTGGGCCCAAGGCAGGGTGGCATGGCAGACAGGCAGAAAGCAGGCAAGGGGAGCAAAAGGCAGTCAGCAAGCCTCTTTCTGTTCCTTATCTTATCCACACTACCTGCTTTAGGGTGGGTAGCACTCCCACCCTTAATCCTACACTCTTAATCCTAGCATCACATCCTTGATCCCAGCAGAACCATGCCAAACCAATCAGTGGACTAATTTAGTAATCACACACTCTAGATCCTGCCCCACCTATGACCACATGAGGCTTGCGGGGGACATCTAGACACAAACCATAACAGCGATAATACGAGCCTAAGAGTAAACTTTCTAATAGCCACAGAGGAAATTACATTTAATAGTATATCTTACTTAGTCCATTAGATCCTAAAGAGTTATCACCTCAGGTTGTAATACATACTCAAGAATTACCAGTGAGATATTTTGTTCTTTTCACACTGCATCTTTGGAATCCAGGGTAGACTGTGTATGGGTGGGACATCTCAATTCATACTCGCCTCACTGGAAGGGCCCATAACCACCTGTGGAGAGTGTACGGCCGCACTGTCCCCAGCGCACCTCCACAGCCTGCAGTCTTTTCCTGTCAGCTCTGTCTATTCCTCATGTCTCAGTTCAAATACCACCTCTTCCAAGAGGCCCTCCTAGATCAAGGGTAAGCTGGTACTCTCTGCCATGCCGTGACCCCCCACCCCCTGCCTTCGTCCACTGTCATTACACCCTGAAATGATCCACCTTCTCCAGCAGAGCGAGAATCCACTGTGTTTGCATGTGGGGCACACAGTAGGTGCTGCGGGTGTGCAGGAGGCCGGGGCTGGTGGAGGGACTAGAGGTAGCAGACCTGGCCCCTGTCTACCTGTGTTTCAAATTCCACTCTGGGTAATGGGGCAGCGGTGGTGTCTCTGTATGCACACATGGGGAAGATGTGTACATCTGCACACACACACACACACACACACACACACACACACACACGCCTCCCTCCTCACCCCTCCCCCACTTCTGAAAAGCGTCCCAGCCCAGAAGATGGGCCTCCTTTCAAAATCAGCCCGGCGCAGAAAAACGGCTGTGACAGCACAAAGCCGAGATTGAATCAGCGTCGGGCCCGATTGCCTGGTGACGGTTACAAATGATCTGATGTGGAAAAGACGGGATCAGATGTGTGCGGAACAACGGCTGCTGCGCACCCCCACGAGCCCGACAGCAGGCTGCTGGGTGGGCAGGCGGGCAGCAGGTGGCTCCCAGGAGCCCAGGCCAGGACATGCTGACTGCAGGGCCAGCGGGCCCTTCCTCTGGCCAGGCCCCGACTTGGAGGCCAAGTCAGATACCCCATGCTGGGGCACAATGTCCTCCACGGGAAACTAAGGGCTTGGCTGCTTTGCTTTTCTACACCAGGCTTGTCATTTCCAAACACAAAAAGATGAACATTACCTTTCTAATGTGGGAGAAAAAAGAGACTTCTCCTTCGTTCTTGCCCCTCCCTGGTCGCTGGCCTTTCCACTCCGAACCTCAGAGGGCTGGTAGGAGGGGCCACCCTGACATACACAGCTCCCACCCTATCCCAGGCATGGGTGACCTCTGACCAGGGTTCTCAGGCACCTAGTACCGAATGTCGCCTCCCTGTGACCCTCACAGAGCCCTGTGCGGGTGGCTGGATTCAGAGGGGCTGTGTGGCTAGCCAAGAGAAGCCCAGCACACAGCAGATGCTCAATAAATCCCAGCTAACAGGGGAGGGTCAGGGCCTTTACTCCCCACAGTCTTCTCTGGCCATGAGAGCTGAAGGTAATCTCTCTGGCCTTTATCACACTCTTCCACACACCTACAACACCCGGCCCCAGAGAACTGAGTGAGCACTTGTCAGTGCAGGCAGGTGGGCAGAGCTGGCAGCGAGTGGCCGGGAGGTGTGTATGACCCACCCAGCCTGGTCATGGAGGCAGAGGGGCTATGGAGCTTCCGGGGAGGGGAAAGCCTCCCTGGGAGGGTTGGGTGGGGGTATTAGGCCCATCTCGTGGGGTGTGGTCATCCAGGCCTCTTGTTCTGGGCATGCGGAGCAGAGACTCAGACTGGAAAGGGCTTGTCCTGGTCGGGGCAGACATGATGCTAGGTCTGCTGGACGCTAAGGCCCACGGCATGGCCATGCTGAGGGGTACTCCACGGCCACAGGACTGGCCCCTTCTGGTGTGGGCCCTGGCTCACCCATGCCGGCCCTATGTCACCTGTGGCCACTGCCCTGGCCCCA
The DNA here is from genome assembly GCA_004026905.1 of Hystrix cristata. Classification (NCBI taxonomy): domain Eukaryota; kingdom Metazoa; phylum Chordata; class Mammalia; order Rodentia; family Hystricidae; genus Hystrix; species Hystrix cristata. Next base: position 35,094 of record PVJO010002716.1, on the reverse strand, counting down.
AGAGGCTGGCACCAAAGGGCCTAGGATGGACCATCACTGCCCGACCCCCCATTCCGAGAGGCGACCTCTAGGAAGAACAAGCCCGGAGCTAAGTTTGAGTCCCAGCTCTGCTACTCACTAGCAGGGTTTGAGTAAATCACAGAGTCCCTCAGAGCCTTGGTTTCTCCATCTGAAGCAGAGAATTAGAAACCACATCTTCCTCAGTGAGGACTAAACTGGATGAGGCATATGCAAAGCCTGGGATGTGGCACCCCTGCCCTTGGCTCTCACTGAACAGCTAGAGACGATGGTGAGGATTTCAGAGAGGCGAAGGGTTTGTCCATGGTCACACAGCAGCAGGGGGAGGCAGCTGGGGACACCTGAGCTCCAGCACCTCGACCCCGGCTCACTCTGGTACTTTATCTTTTAGCTCCCAGGCACAAGGCCCCAGATATGCCAGGTAAGGGGGAGGGGAGGGCTCCAACAGGTACCTTCACCAAAGCTTGCCGGAGCATCTGCAGCATGCCAGGTTGTGGGGACACAGGAACATCAGACATGAGGGCTGATGAGGCACACACCCAGTGCCCCGACTCTGGGCCAGAAAGAGCATCATGACGCATGGAAGGTGGAGCACCTGAGCCCCTTGTCTGCGCACTAAGGGCCAGGGCAGTGCCCGGTATGGAGCCCTGTGGGGCCCAGCAGAGGCTGGTGTCTGACAAGCCAGGCCTCAGGGAGCTACCGGAACGGTCTGGGCAGACATCAGAGGCAGTGCTTCCGGGTCACCCACCCACTGCATCCTCCTAAGCTCGCCGGAGTAGGGATCATTATTATCCCAGTGTTCTAGGAGGGGAAACCAAGGCACAGAGAGGGGAAGCCACTGCCCGAAGCCATCTGGTGGAGCAGGGATTTAAACCCACGTTCACGGACTCCATGATCACAACCAGGAGGAGAGCTGCCTGCAGGGCAGAGGTGGGCCCTCTTGGCCATGTGACAAGCTGGAGAGGCCTTGAAGGGCAGGCTGAAGCCTTGGCGCATCACCCACAGACAAGAGGCAGCCACACAGAGCGGGTGGTGGTTACAGCACAGACTTGGGAGCTGGCCAACCTGTGTTTGAGCCCCAGCCAGCTCTTCATCAGCCGTGCAGCCTTGGGCAGGTACACTAACCTCTCTGTGCTTATGTTTCCTCTTCTATAGAAAGGGGCTCGAGGGGTTGAGGGTTTAGCTCCGTGACAGAGAGCTTGCCTAGCAAGCAGGAAGCCCTGAGTTCAATCCCCAGCACTCCCTACCCCTGCCAAAAAAAAGGGGTTAATTTTATCCCTAGATCAGTGAGGAGACTTCTGGTGCACAATGAATTTATGTGTTTATTAAATTGAAAACAGGAAAAGAGCCGAGAGTGCAGTTCAGTGGGAGAGCACTTGCCGCGCACTGCAGAGAAGGAAGGAAAGAAAGAAGAGGAAGAAAGATGCAAAGGAGAAGAAAGGAACTGAAAGTGGGTGGTGGCTTTCGGTAGCGTCCGGTCAGGTCTGGGGACTGCTGGGTCACTAGGCCCACTCCCACGCCTCGCAGCAGGTGGTGCCAGGCCCCAGCAGGGGGTGGCAGTGATGTCTCCCAGCCCTGCTGGGGCACGCGCCAGCATGCACGTCTGTGTGCGCGCGTCTGTGTGTGTTGCTGCAGCGGCTTCTATGCAAACATGTTAATTTGTTTTCATTTTGTGTTTTTTTTCCCTCGCAGGATAATTGGGTGAGTTTGAAGTCTTGGCGAGGCTGCTGATTATAGCTATTTGGGTGGCGCCCTCGCAGGGCTGGGGCCCTGCCTCCTGCCTCCGCGGCGAAGGCGTGGCTGGGGCGCATTTGCAGGGGCTCTGGGAGAAGCTAGTGGGTTCCAGGGCTCTTGCTGGCCAGGGGTGGGGACGGTGAGGCACTCCAGGACCCCTAAATGCCCTGTCAACCAGACGACACATCACTGGAGTGTGCAAAGCCTGCCCACAGGATTCTTTGTGCTGCTGGCTGCATTTAGAAAAACTGCGAAGTGGCTGCCAAGGTTAAAAAGAAAAAAAAACCCAATAAAACTAAACCCAGACCTAAAATTCTCATTGCCTGATTGCTCAGGAAAATCAAACCAGCCTGGCAGCTCTGGAACCGCTAAGACCGTGTGTCTTGGAGGTCAAGGGGCAGCTGCTCTGTTCCTGGGGTTACCTGCCCGGCCCCAGTGGGCACCTGAGCTTTCTGCCTGGAGAAGGGCTTGGGCTTCGGGGTCAGGCAGCCTGAGGCTCAGCTGTGGGACCTCAGCCAGTCTCCCGCTTTCAGAGGCACTTTTCTCTTCTATAACCCTTGGCCTTGAGCAGAGCACAAGGCTGGGTTTTCAGGGGCACAGCAAGGCCTCATCAAGTGTCGGTGGAGGGGCGGGAGCTCCCTGCTCTGCAGCGTTCTGCCCCGACCCCGTCCGTGGACAGGCAGCCTTCCCACTGACCTGTCTGTGTCTGTTTCTCCCGCTAAGAGGGAACAGGTCTCTGAAGCTGGTTCTGCATCCTTGGTTCAGATTCCCCTGAAAGCGGATGGCACCACACTGTGCACAGAGAGACCTCAAGGTCTTAAATTGCATCATGCGATAACTGCTGTTGGCAGCAGGGTCAGTGGAGTGGTTGGCCCAGAGCCGGCACATAGTAGGCCCACAGCAAACCAGGTGAGTGGCTGCCAAGGCTCCTCCAGCAGCCAGATGCCCCAGAAGCAGAAGGAAGACATATAATAGCAGGAGGCGGTAGAGCGGAGAACATGACAGGCTCCCTGGCTGGTCCTCTGGGGTTGGCGGGCAAACTTCTACAGAGGGCTCAGGCCTCCCCGGTCACATGGGGTGGCAGCTGGCAGCACCCCCTCCCCCACCAAGAGCCACACAAAGGGGCCTCTATTCGCACTCTGAGCATTTGTCCCCAGCCGGCCTGGCCGTACCACCCTCTCCCTACTCTGCTGGCTGCCCGGCCTGACCCGGCCTGAGCCTTCACAAAAGCTGAAGCGTCCCTACCGAACCAGCCTGGCCTCAGAAAACCCTTTCCCCCAAGAGCTAGAGTGTTCCACAGGGTCCCGGGGAGGGCGTACAGTGCGTGACTCAGCCTCATGCCCAGGCTGCAACGGGGGGAGAGTCAGGAAGGCATGAAAGACTTCAGAGTAATAACCCAGGTGTGACTCTGCCTCCAGCTTCTATAACTCCCACTTGTGTAACCTTGAATTGGCTTGGACTTTGCTCACTGCATCCATAGAGTGGGGACCATGACAGTAACAGGCCTAACCTCTTGGGCTGCCAGAGGGCTCCTCACAGAGGCCACGCAGGGACCTGCTACGCAATGTGGGGAGGATGGTGAGCAGGAGCCTCCTGGGGCTTGACAAGCCATGTTCTCTGCCCCTCCTTCCCCAGTACTATTCTGGAACCCAGTGGGCCCAGCCCCTAGATCACCTCATTCCCACTCTATACCCAGCGAGATCTGTGTCTGCTGGAGCTGATCCTGAGGCCAGGGTAGGAGGTCCCTTCTACCTCCTGTCAGTAGGATGACAGCAGATACTGTTTATTAAACATCTACTGTGTGCCAGGACTTGTAGCTACATCATCTTCCAACCCCCTGGCTACCTCGGCAGGTTGTGCCAGGATAGCACAATGGTTCTGGGCTGCTGGGTCCAAATCCTGTCTGTAGGACCCTGGGCCAACTCCCTGTAGATAAGAGGGGCAGCTCACCCTCACAGGATCTGTGTAGCAAACACATGAGAAAACGACCCTAGGCCCAGAAAGCTTGACGTCCTGCCCCCGGGCTGTTACCCCAACTCCAAGTGAGGGGACTGAAGTCCTCTTGGTAGGTGACATAGAGCCTGACATGCAGGAGGTGACCATAAACCATCAGAATCATTCCAGGAGACGGACTTGGGATATATAGCCACGGCTGGTGGACTCTGAGCCCCTTTCTTCTATTTCGAGAGCTTGCAAACAGTTTTCAGCAGTTTTTCCTTGTTTCCCAGCTGGCCTCTGTGCTGGGGCCATGTGGCCCACGAGGGTGGGGCAGGAGGCCCAGGCTCCCGGCCTGATTCACTGCCGGCTGACCCCTAGGAGCTGTGGCCCTGCCACAGAGTACCCTTCCTCCCTCCCACCCCCCCGCTCGGGGCGGCCAAGTGAACAGCAGAATACCAAGTAATTAAGCCGGCGCGCACCATCCGGGCGCCCGGGCACACTGTGGAGTTTCCCTTTTATGTTTATAGCAATTGTATGAAAATGTGCAACATGGAGCGGCACCAGCTGACAAATGAGACGAAACAGACAGGATTCCGGGCCGGCTTTTTTCCGGGCCTGATTGGCACTAATTGTGAGCGTTTACAAAGCACAACTCGGCGGCTGACATTTGCTTCAAGCGAACGTTTCCTTCTAATAGTTTTAATGATTACAACGGGAGCTGGTGATCACCACTGGGTGGGGAGCAGGCTGCCTGGTGCCTGGCCTGTGCTCGCCCAGGGCCCAGGGAAGAGCACTTTTCCCCTGCTACCTGCCACGGGGGGGCGGGGGGGTGCTGTGGCAAGTGCCAGGCCCTGGGGCACCGGAAGCTGCTCAGGATCTGGCTGCAGGCACCTATGGGGCTGTTTATAAAGCCATCAGGGAAACCCGCAGGCACAGACCCAGGGGCCAGGGGCGGGGAAGGAGAGAGAATCAGGACATGGCAGCCTGGCTCGGAGGTGGGAGGGCCTGTTTCCCTACCTGTACAAAGCAGGTAGAAAGACCCCACAAATGCTGGCTGCTGTTTCTTGTGTGACCTTGGCTAAGTCCCTTTCCAGCTCTGGGCCTGACCCTCTTCTTCTGTAATGTGAGGGGTGGTGACTTGGTCAATGTAGTCACTCTGACCAGGGTTCCAGCCCTAGCTCGGTCCTCTCTTCAGCTGCATGACCTTGGGAGAGTCCCTTATTTTCTCTGAGCCTCAGTTTTCCTCTTCTGTAGAATGGAGTCCATGAACCACCCTCCCCCCCTGGAGTGGTTTCTTGACTCCATTGAGAAGGGGATTAAAAACCTCAATTGCTCTTCATCCCATCCCCTCCCTGCAAAGTCCTCCAACTCTCTCCTTCACTCCTGAGTTTACTTACTCACACGTTCCACAGACACTGAGTGTCCTGATCAGGAACTGGAAGACACAGCAAACACTGCAAAGACCTCCTTAGGCAGCATACAGCCCCACGGCGGAAGACAGATGACAAACAGATGCTGCTCATGTATGTGCAATATCCCTTCAAACTCTTATCCCCAATTTACTGAGGAAGAAACTGAGGCACAGAGAGGCAAAACAGTCTGAGGTCACCCAGCTAGGGTATGGCAGATGGTCTCAGAGGTGAGTCCTTGCAGAACCCCTAAGAACAGCCCCTTCTGGCCAGGAGGAGGCCCCGTCAAAGGCCTGGAAGAGGGCTGACCACTAGTCCCCGCTGTGGGCCTGTCTGACTCGAGTGGGTCTCCTCTGCAGAGTCAGGCTGCCACCAGGGCAAGAGGCACCCCTAGGAAGGAAGGAGCCCCGTCCTCCTGGGGCTCCACTGCCTGGCCTAGGTAGAAATGGCAGCCCACTCACGTTTCCATGCCCATGGCGCACTGCCACTCACTGCTGACTGGAGGCGGATGCTGTGGACAGCATCAGTCAGGTGGCCGGCAAGGCAGGGCACAGCGTGTGCAAAGGCCAGGAGATGAGAAAGAACTCAGGAGATGCGTGGGCTCGCGAACGGCTGGCATCTCCTGGCATTCAGGGCCCACCTCACAGAGATACCCTAGGACGGGTCCCAGCTCTGTGCTTGGCTCCAGCCAGAAAAACCTTGGCCTTTCGTTTTTTTACTTTTTTTTTTTTTTTTTTTTGGAGTTAGTTTGGGAGTGGGGTGGGGAGGAAAAAAAAGAGGGGGGATTTTTTTTTTCCCTTTGCATATGGTGGCACAGATGGGCCTATGATCCATAAAAACTGTTTGCAATTAAACTCCCACTTTGCATGGCTGGATTTGTCAGTTGTCTGAACCACAAGCCTCACACTGAGAGATACAGTGTGGGACAGGGCAGGCGAGACTCCACAGGATGGGCGGAGGCCAGGAACCTGCTCTGGGCTGGGGCCCCGAGGGTGGCAGGTGTCACAGCAGCTACGCCAGAATCTTCTCTGGGCATCCCCCAGCCTTCACCGGGAGCCAGAGAACAGCCAGGCAGTCGGGGTGGGGCTTGGCTGGGCTTCCCTGCCCAGGAAGACTTGGCCAGCACTAGGTACCCTGGCTGTGGGGTAAACGAGGGTGGAGACTGAAGCTAATCGTCACTCAGGTCCTACCAGAGGCTGGAGCCGGGACCCAGGAGAGGCAGGGGCTGGGTAAGTGGTGGGTGTCATTACGGGGGTCCAGTAGGAAGAATGTATCAGCAGGTTTGGGGACAAGGGGCCAGAACCTCTGGCCCAGTCAGCAGAGGGGATGGAAGCAATGCCAGGAAGGACTGCCAAGGGTCAGGGCTGGCTCCTTCCTTGCCCCCAAAGGAACTGGCTGGCTTCCTTACGTCCCTTTGAAGACATGCAGGGAAATCAAGGCAGGCACTAAGACCCTCTTGAGGATGGGCCCTGCAGTGGGTGGCTTTTCCTGAGGGCTTCCGCGAAGGGGCTGAAGGGCCTGCGTCCCTCCCACAACCCTTGGGCTCAAAACACCAGCCTGCCACCCCAGCTGCCGCCCTAGGATGCTTGCTTGTTTGGGTTAACAAATGCATCATTTGGCTCTGGGAAATCCTGAGATCCCCAATAATTGCTCCCTGATGAAAAGAAATAAGGCCCTGATATCCCCTTCCCCCGCCCCCTCCAAGCAGAGAAAGAAAAGTCATAAAAATAGCTTGTTATCTCACCTATTGAGGCTCGACTGGATGTTACTGCTAATTGGGTATAACATCCTTGTCTTGTTCTTTCAGAAGCTAAATCAAGAAAGCGCCACTGCTGCGAACTAATTATATCTCCGGCCTGCAGCCTGCAGCTTGTCTCTCCCTTTATTGAGTTAAAAAATGGTCACGAACCTTCATCTTTCATCCCCCCAAGCACTAAGCCCACACTGCCCGCCAGGCGTGGCTGGCGAGGCATGGACAGCCCAGCAGCAAGGTTCAGGACAGGTCTTAGGGACACGCAACGGGGGCAGAGAGTGATGCTCCCGTCCCAGGTGTCTGCCTGGCCTCTCCCCTCCCCTCACCACCAGGCCTGCTGTCCAGTTGCTGCTGGAGGGAGAAAGACTGTTCTTTCTGCTCCTGACAGCTGCCCTCCACAGTGGGGTCAGGAGTATTTCAGTCCAGCGGGCATTCATTCACTTATTCACTCAACAAACACCTCTTGGATGCTTACTTACTGTATGCCAGACACTGTGCTAGGCTAACACATACAGCAGACGGGAAGGAGGCAGCCCCAAAGGCCCTCACCCTGGGTTCGTGGAGATGCTGAACAAGTACACTTGGATGGACCTCATTATTCCTCTGCTCGGAGAGCTGCCCCAGCTCCCTACCATAGGGAGGCAAAGTCCAAATGCTGAAGCCAGCCTGGCCCTTTCCACTCACTCTCGCTCCACTTTCCAGCCGCAGCTGGCCACATACTTGTCCCTCTACCACAACACTGCCTGTCTCCCTTTGAGCTTCTTCTCACGCTGTTCCTTCACCCAGATGGTCACTCTGCTCAGCTCTGCCTGTCAAAGCCCACCAGCCCAAAAGGCCCTAGAACGAATGACATCTTGTCCCAGAAGGCAGCTCTGTCTGCCTACCTGCCACCCCTGGGCCACGGACTGAGACCTGGGTTTGAATGTCGGCTCAGCCACTCAGCAAGAGCACGAACCCACTCTGCTTAACTGCTCGGTGCCTCATTCTCCTCAGCCTACAAATGGGCCGAGAAGTCCTCCTAGAGGTGGCTGCGGTTGGAAGGATGAGGGTGCTCATGTAGGGTCTGCTCTCAGGATGAGCTGACTGTAAATAAATTCCAGGCTGTAGGTGCTGGGATTGGAACGAGGCGACTGACTCTCACATCTAAACAGCTCTCACGGCTGAGGAACAACCCGTGTCCTCAGAGGAGAGCCCCAGAGTCCCTTGCTGTGGTACCCTGGTCCTCTGAGCCACACGGAGAGGCAGAGGGACCCCTGAGCTCAGCATGGCCAGGCAGGCAACTGGTTTCAGCTCACAGGCCCTGCTGACTGATTGGCGCTGCCGGCCCAGAGCCCTGGAAAGAATCCAAGGTCAGGGGAAAAGCTTGGCAGGGGAGAGGGCAGCACTGATCGGCGAGGTCCGCCAAGGGCACAGCGGTGTGAGGCAAGCAGAGTCCGCCACAGATCTGCCATCCTTGACATTTTATGAAGGACACACATGAGTCTGGGCTGGGGTGGGAGGTGACTTGTTTGAGGTCTTGCAGCTCACGAAGGACACAGCTGGTGGAGGAAAGGGGCCCTCTGTGCCTGCCCAAGGATCCTCCCACCACTGCCCCACCCAGCCCAGGGCCCTTCCAGAGGACAAGAGTCAAAAGCCCCTGTGGACGACAAATGAGATTCCCTTGACCTGTCCTGGGGTCCTGGTCCTGTCGCTTCCCCTTCCTGAGCCCTGGTTTCTTCATTGCACAAGAGGGATAAAAACACCCTTCCCAGAGTGCTATGAGGATTAAATGTGAGAACAAAATGCCCAAGCAGAAAGCATAGTCTGGCACAGCAGACACCAACAGCGCCCTGTGATTTTCATAATAGGCAAAAGTGTTTAAAGGAAGTCCGCACAGCCAGCAATGACAAGTGCCTCTCCTCCAGGGTCCCCTGCCTGGCTACCCCAGCTGGAAGTAATGGAAGTTTCCACCTCTGGTTTCCTGGCAGGGTTTGAGAGGCCCTTGTGGGTCTCATCCACTGCTGTGCCCCGGCTCCTGGCCCAGAGGCTGCACATGGTGAAGGCCTCCATCACGGTGATTAGCCCAATTGAATCTGTGTCTGAGGCCCCTCCCTCAGTGCTGGCCTCTTTCAAGGTGACAAGGGCTTGCTCCAGTCTGTGGCCTTAGCACCTGGTGGGGAGCATTCTGAATGAAAGGGAGATTGCAGCAGAGTGTAGCTTCTGTCTGCCGCTGCTGAGCCACACAGGTGCCCTCTCAGGTGGACCCTCAGCCCACTGGCAGGTTGGGAGACAGAGGTCACACAGATGCTGAGGTGCAAGGCCAAGCCCCAGACACGGGCCTGGGATGAGGGAGCTGCTACCACTGCCTCCTCCACCACTGCCTCCTCCGGCGCCCCTGTCCTGGAACAGACCAGGTGGTGGGGCCTCCCCTCCCTCCTCCTCCTCCTCCTTTTCCTCCTCCTCACAGACTGACTCATTAAGTTCTGTGTCTCTAAGTCTCCATCCCCTGGGAGCCTGTTCACAGCCAGCCACGCCTCACCCTGACCTCCTAGGCCTTTGTCCCCTGTGCCCTCTGCACAATAGCCAGGGCTCCCAGGGCCTCAAACAGCTGCTGAGGCTGTGACCACGGCTTGCTGTGGGGCCAGGGCCTGTGCCTGACTCAGCCAGCCCTTCCCACCTGGCTGTCCCCAGAACCCCCAGGAGCCTCTGTACACAGAACCTTCCCACCCATAAGATGCTATGACTCTCTTAACCAAGTAAGGAAACTGAGGCCAGAGGGGTAAAGCGACTTGTCTGGGGACACACAGCAGTGACGATTAGGAGCCCAGGTTTTGAGAGGCCCAAGCCCCCTGCTGACCTCTACAGCACCCAGGTTATATCGCACCCAACACTCCCCCAGACATCTGCACTGGCTTCACTCTTCTTCTGGCCTTAGCTCAGCACTCAAGGCCCCTAACACCCTCCCATTTCTCTCCCTTTTACCTCTGCTCTCTTGTAACCCTCTCTGCCTTTCCTGGTCATGTCCCTGGGTTCTCCAACTCCCTCTGCCAGTGACATCCCCATTCACGCCCTGCTGGGAAGATCCACTCAGTCCTCCGAGCCAGCCTCCATCAGGAAGCCCTCTGTGCCCAGCTGCAGTACCCTCCATCCCTCACCTCCGGGCCTGGCCCCGTGTCCAGAGTTCAAGTTACCCACAGACTCCTCTTACTCCCCATGGAGACTGGGGGCCACCTGATTCCCTAGAGCTTTGCCACCCAACAGTGGCCAGCAGCAGGGTGCCCTCCCCTCTCCTCACTGCTCCTGCCACCACACCCCACCTCCTTCTTCTGTCATTCCCTGGCTGTGCCCCAACCCCCTTTCCTCTCTAATAAAATGGGGACACTGAAGTGCTTGCAGTTCTTTGGGTTAAGACATAAACCCTGGAAGGTTCCAGACTCGGTGATCACTATCTCCATTCCTGTCTGTTCCCTGCTTCAGTGACCAGGGCACGAGTTAGGGGTCTGAGAGACCCGGATGCCACCATTTATTGGCTGCGTGGTTCTGGGCAGGTGGCCTCCATTTCCCCATCTCTGAAATGGCACTAACTCCGCCCACAGGAAGGCGAGTGCTTCACCAGCCATCCAGCCTTTTGTCTGTGGTGCGCAGTAGGCACTCAGATGTTTCAACTGAGGAATCAACCGTCCAGGTGGAAGGAATCCATCCCCCTTCCCAGCCTCCCCCAACCCCGCCGCAGAATCCCCCTCCCCACCCCCAGCCCGGGCAGACTAAAATAGTCATTAGGCAGATTTCAAAAGATGTCAGTAGCTTATAATTATAGTCGACATCCTTCTGAGATAAAAGTGATTACCTTGGATGCAAATCACTTAGCAACCAATCAGGGCGGCGGGCGGCGCCCGCGGAGGTGACCGGCCCGCAGCGGCGGCGCAGCCTTCCTCCCGCGGCCGCACCGCACAGGCGGAGAAGGCGCACAATAGCTCTTGACACGCAAATGGGTTAACACAATAAAGGCGGCTCCGGCCGCTGCTGGGGGAGAGCAGCAATTCCCGGCCCGCGGGAGGTAATAAAGCGGCCCTTTTGTGCGCGCCTCCTCGTTCTCACCCCCGCCCGAGCCCAGAGGAATCGCCGCCTGATTGAATTACGGTTCATGAATATGAGCTGCAGCTCGCTTCCTCCGGCGGGGGAGGGAAGGGAAGACAGAGGGGCAGGAGGGAGGCTGGGAGGGGCCCCTGGCCAGGTCCCAGCCCCCAGGAACTCACATGGGAGCCACGTGTGCTCACCGCGTGGGGTCCCTGCCGGTAGGTGTCCCAACGCGAGGCAGCTGGAAGGGTAGGGACCTCCGCTCTAGAACTGGGGTCTCTACCTCAGGCTACAGGGGCCTGCCAGAGTCATTCAAAGCCCTGCTCTAAGCATGAGGCTGGACAGTAGCCAAGAAACTGTGCATTTATCAAGTGCTTACTGCATACCGTAGCCCTCACTGACTCCTCACCACGACCCTGGGCGGTGGGTGCTATTAGCAGCTCGTTCTCGCAGACAGGAAACAGAGGCTCAGAGAGGCAATGCTGCTCACCCAAGGTCACACAGTCAGACTCAGGCCCAACCCATTCCTGAGGCTGGCTCTATCAGCCTCAGAACCCAAATACGTACTTTACCATTATCTTAGCAAGAGGGTTAAGCAACCCAGCCCCGGGCCAGAGCAACCTTGAGGCTCAGAGGGACACAGGATGGAGGAGCTTACATGCAATTAATTATGCAGGAAGGAGGATGGGGGGGTCAGCCTTGAACCAGAGAACTGAGGGATTCTCTGGCAGCACAGTCTCAGGGCCACCCATTCCCCATTCAGCACAGCAGACACAAGGGTCCACAGGCCTCTCTAGCCCGATCTGGCCACTCCCACTGCCTGAACTCCCTTCTCACCCAGCTGCCGGCCCTGTATTGTCCCTCTTGAGATCCACAAGGCAGCCCTCCTGCCAGGTCCCTCCCAACCCTTGTGCCCACATCTACCAAAGATGCCAGTACCTCAACTACATCCCTGCCTTCCCCATCAGCTGAGCCCAGAGTGCCCTTGGGATGGCTGAGGGCCGCAGGCTGCCCATGAGGTCCTGTAAGCAATGGGAACCAGGAACTTGGGTTTTTCACAGACAAGGCATCCTGGAGGGACCAGACTCCCTCCATAGCTGACAGTGCCTGACTAGAGCAGGCACCCCTGTCCAATAAGTCGGGGTGCCTCCCCTCTGCCCATGGAAGGGGTGGGAAGGCCCTGGAAATTCTGAAGCCAAGGCAATGCATGGTCAAACCTCTGTAGCTTCCTGGCTAAGCACCTGTACATCATCACTTCCTTCACCTGAGCCTCAGTTTCCCTATCTATAAAATGGACCACAGAAAACGAGCCACTCCAAGGAGTAACTAAGATCCTGTAAAATGCCTGGCACACAGGAGACGCTGGGTAAGCTGATACTCCCCCCTGCTCAGTGTCTGGCACTGACTGCCAAGCCCTGTGAGCCAAGGGAAAGGAACAGAAGGAATTGCCCAATTCTGACAGCCCTTCCCTCTGCCTTGGCTGAGGAAGTGTAAATACTCCACGGAGGGCCTCCAACCGCCTGTGTTTGCGGATCTGGCGCGCACTCTGAGTTTGTTTCTAAACTGGGAAGCGTCAAGAAGCAGTGCAAACAGCCCTTCTGCCCACATCTCCCGGTTCTCCCCCAATCTGCTGTTGCTCCGCTGTCCTCAGAAGCTTGTGTTTAACGACATCATTTCGGCTGGAAATACCATCTCCCTGCCAACCCCCCAAAAGCAGCTCCACTGATATTTATTATGCCTGTTAATCTAGCTAGAGAGTCTGGTAGGAAGACAGCAAAAATGCTCGCTGCACAGAGACAGTGGCTGGCTTCACAGCAGCAGCCCTGCCCCATGCCACTGCAGCAATGACATGGTCTTCTCCCTAGAAATGTGATGACAGCAGTTTCACCCACATCCGACACAGGCAATAATTGCTGGAAGGGACTTAGAAGAAGAATCACAGAGCCAGCGGCAGGATGCTGGCTGGGGCAGGAGCAGGGGATCTCTGGGCCTTCCCAGGTCCAGGGGAAGGCGGGCATGGTGCCTTCTGCCGTCAAAGCTAGCCTCTGGCAGAGGCACTGAGTTTGGACCTTAGCACTAACTTAAAGAGCATCAGTCACACTGTGCTCGTCAAAATCACCTTAAATACCAAAGGGAGAATGGGGCAGGCAGGAGCTGCAGCTGGGCCAAAGACCCTCACCTTGGAGCTGCAGTGTGGCAGGTGGGGGGGGGCCCTGGGCTTGGAGCTGCATTCCCCGGCTTGGGGGCAGGACATTCACATTTTCTGGAGCAGGAGCTGTCTGTCTGGAGGCTGAGGGCCCGCATCTGTCTGGGGACGCTGGGAACTTCAGCCTACTGGCTGGGTATCAGTGGGGTTCAGGGAAGTCTCCTCTCTAGCATCCCATTGAAAAGCAGAAAGTTGCTGCTTGGGAGTCTTGAGCTGCAGGCACTGTCAGGCTCCCTGGGCAAAGTTCTGAACACCTGTCCTTGGTGGGAGGAGCATCAGCGGGGACAGCTGGCACTGCCTCCCTCCCCCACCTCATGTGGCTGCTGGAGATTTAGGTCAGAGGACTGCAGTGGGGGATGGGGGAGTCGGCCTTTACCCCTGCACTAGGCGAAGGCATCCAGCCCTGCCCCCTCTGGGTCAAGGCAAGTCATGTTGCCAAGGCAACCCAGTGACGTCAGAGGCCAGCTAGTGACGTCACACAGCGGCCTCACCAAGGAACACGTTGTTCCTGCGAGTTATATGCGGGAACGCGGCTGGAATGAGAGAAATCCTGCTGCAGTCTAATCCCAGAGGGTACAAATCCTCAAATGCTGCTACCTGCACGGCTTGGACTCCACGTCTTCCTCTGGAGCCCTGAAGATCTCAGAGGCTGCTATGGAGATCCTTAACACTGTCCCATCCTAGGTCCCCACCCCCAGTTCCTCCAAGACGCAGGAGTTCCCGGGAAATTTTCTTACTGAGGACGGAGCCACTACCTTTGTTCGATTTACGGGTGGGGTGACCTTTCTTCTGTGGCTTCCACACTGCTTAAGGCTCCGCGGAACACCCACCGGGAACCTTAGCCTCCACTCCAGCCGTCCAGTCAGTGTGAACAAGTTGTGTGTCGGAGGGAATGGGGCGGACAAGAGGTATTGCGGCCTCACGGACCTCAACAATCGAGGGCTCCTTCATAGCCAGTCCAGGCTACCCAGCCGCCAGGGGGGTACCCCCAGCTCCAGTCTGGAACCCACCCCGCACAACTCACCGGATCAGCCAGGCCGTCGAAGGGCACCAGGTCTCAGCGGCCACGACGCTCCACTCCTTGGGTCGCAGCCATGCAGGGGAGGCAGAAGCTGCCTGAGGAAGCCCCCCTCGGAGACCGATGCCTCTCTCCGAGTGGGAACGGGCGCTATCGATGAGAGCGGTCCGGGCCCTGGCCCTCGCTGTCCTAAGTCGGGAGGTTTCTCCGCTCAGCGGGGGTCGCGTTCTCCTGGGTTGCGGGCTGTGTAGGCGCTCAGGCGGCGCATCCTTGCCGGAGCCTGTGCTCTCCGCGTCCGGCGGGAGGCGCTGCGCCTCCCCTGGGGGCCCCTCTCACGGCTGCAGCTCAGCCCGCGCCGCTCCCAGGGCGCCCTCTTCGTCCGCGCTGGGAGCCCGGCGGCCGCGGCCCCTCTCGCCAGCTCCAGCTGCAGCCTGTCTTTGTTGCTTCCTCTCGTCCGCCCGCCCGTGGCTTGCAGCCCCCGGGTCTGCTCGGGGGTGGGGAGGTCTTCCTCTCCGGGGATTGCACGCACCTGCAGCGGCCCCGGCTTCTCGCCGGGCATGCACCAGCCCCTGCAGGTTGCAAAGAGCAGCGGCGAGAATCACCGGCCCCTCCTCCTCCCGCTCGGAGCTCCGGGTGTGGGGGGAGGGGAAGCCGGCGAGCAGCGGCGGCGGCGGCGGAGGCTCGGTTGCAGCCTCGGTGGCCTCGGCGCCGAGGAACAGCAGGTCCAGGTGGCGCAGGACGGACGCAGGGATGGCCCGGGGGACGGTGCAGCCGGCGTACGAGCTTGCGAGCTGCGGCAGGGGAGGCGCGCGCTAGGCTCTCACGCGCCCATGGCCCCGGGCGGCGCGCGGGGCTCCCAGGGCCGTAGCCTCGCGCCACCTGGCGCGCGCGGGCGCCTCGCCTCGCGCCCGGGTGCCGCGCGCAGAGTCCCGCAGGCAGCGGGCCCGGCTCTCAGCCTTCCCCGGCCGGCGCGCGCAGCCTCTCCGCAGAGCCGCCGGCCCAGCAATCCGGCCCGCTGCTCCGCTCCGGCCCGACTGACAGGCGCGAGGGCCGGCCGCGGCCGTGGCGTCTCGCCCCCTACCCGCCCCCCTCGTCCCAGCCCAATCAGAGGCGGCCGAGAGGCGGTTACCAGGGTGACGCGGCGCCGCGTCCCTTAGGGGGCGGGGCCGGGGGCCGCCACGCGCGCTTTTCGCGGCAAAATTCAAAGGCCGACAGGGCGGCTCTCCTACCTCCTTCCCCAAGCAGGGACAGGCGGGGCCTACCCCTCCAGGACTGCAACTCCCGGCGTGCTACGCGCCAACGCTGGGCGTAGGAGCCCCGACTGAGGGCGCAGGGCATGATGCTACTTGTAGTCCCTGTGTTGGAGAACCGAGGACGGAAAACCGAGTATCATTTACTGAGGTTATATTTGGGTCAAAGCACGGTGCTAAGTGCATTATCTGCATTGTTTCGGTTAATCTTGGGAACAATCCTATGAGACGCGTGTTAAAAATGATAACCAAAAAGGGTATGAGATCGTATCTCTGTGATAGAATACAGGTGCTCAAAGCCCTAGGTCCAGTCCCCAGCACCAAAAAGAAAATAATAACAACAAAATAACAGTAACTAGGATATTTGCCTAACAAAGTACATACTTGACCTAACCCTCACAACCATTCGAGATAGATAATATCACCCCCGTTTTACAGATGAGAAAACTGGTATGGCAGGCTTTATTATTATGCTCCAATTCACAGAAGAAACTGAGGTTAAGAATGTGAAATGTCCTGAATGTTTTGTACCAACGCATACTTTAGGCAGTGATGGACCTTTGGCATCCCAGCTGAAATCTACATCTCGTTGGAGGCAGGAACCAATACTCACATTCTCTTTCTCTCTCTTTCTCTCTCTCTCTCCCTCCCTCCCTGCCTCCCTCTCTCTCTCTCTCTCTCTCTCTCTCTCTCTCTCTGTCTCTCTCTTTCTCTCTTTCTCTCTCGTCAGTGGGGTCTTTCTATTCTGCCCAGGCTGGCTTATGGGCTCAAGAGACAAGAGATCCTCCTGACTCAACCTCCCAAGTGCAGGAACCACAGGTGCCACACCCAGCATGGCACCGGTTTTCTCTTCCAGGAACACATCAGGGAAGCCAGGTGTGTTGGCATACACCTGTAATCTCAGCACGGAGAGAGGCTAGGGCAGGAGCAAGTTTGAGCCCTGGAAACGTCATGACTTAGGGAGATCCTGTCTCAGAATATAAATAAGTAAATAAATAAATAGGGCTGGGGATGCAACTTAGCCTAAAAGGCTCTGGGTGCTGCAATGAACAAAACAAATCAAATAAAACACCACGTGTGGAAACTGACACACAGTTTCACATCAGCCTGGGATCCAGATCTTAATCCATCAAATTATACTGCACCTTACCTTTTCTTTCTAAACATCTGCACAGGTTCCCAATGGGTCTGCAAGGTAGCCCATGGTGGCTGGTGTAGCACTCCTGTTTACAGATGGGGAAAAGGAATCTGAGGGGGGCAGTTTCCTCAGTTGCCAAGTTACCACACAGCAAGTTGGGGAGCCAGCTTTCCAAACTAACTAACCCTCAGGATCCCTACAGAAATACAAAAGCAGCAGTCAGACCTCTACTCTCCCCACCTGGAGCTCCATCCATGTGGCACCTGGAGTCCCACAGAACCTGGGGGATTCCAGCACTGTCCTTTCTAGCTGTTGACTTTGACATTTATCCTCCCAGCTCTGTGCCCCAGTTTCTTATCTGTGAAATAGGTGGTGAGAGTATCTTAATTCCTACCGTATAGGGTTGCTGTGAGGCTGAATTGAATGTGTGGAAAGAACACTGTAAGTGCTCAATAAGTGCCTGTAATGGTTCTACTTTGGAGGGAGAGTGAGGGTATCCAGGGGGAAGCACTGATTATAATCTGGACCTACACTACTTTCAAAAGCCAACTCACCCCTACCCAGAACCTGAGAGAGGCACCTAAAAGGGACTTCCGGGTCTAGCCCAAGTAGGCCACCCGCCACCTTATCTAGGGCAGGAGCTGGCCCTGTTTTAGGTCTCCAAGCGGCAGCCATGTGCAGGTCCCAGAAGCTCAGCCCCTGCTCTATTTCTCTGAACCTGCCCCTGCTCCCATCTGAGTGAGGGCTGTGGGGGGGAGGGGGATCTACCAGGAAACGTGATCCTGCCACCAGCTGCTTTGCAGCAGGCCAGCTGCCAGAGCGCCCTGACGTGCAGGTTGCTCTGGTGACTGGCTGGGTGGACCCAGGGCAAGAGCAGGTGGGGAGACAAGATTCAAGTCAGGGAACAGGTGGAGAGAGAGACACCCAAAGCCTGGAAGGGGAGAAAGAACAGAGACAGCAGGCCACTCTACGGCCTTTCCACAGCTCGGGATGTTTCTCCAAGTAGGTCCCGTGGCATGACACCTTCTATGTGTTGGGGCGGGAGGTGCCTAGTGCTATTTGTATCCACATGGTTGTAGCTCTTTTTACCACCACAGCAGAGCTGTGAGGTACATAGGATTACTACCCACATCTTACAGCAGAGTAGGGCCACCTGACTTGCCCAAGGTCACCCAATGACAGGACTGGGTCCCAAGAACCAGAGCCCTTGATCCTGGTTTATTGCGCCCTGTGCCAGCCTCTAATGGACATTGTGTGATCCTGAGGGTGAGTTTTTCCTTTTTACTGGACCTCAGTTTCCTTATCGTGTTCTCAAGAGGTAGATCAGTAGGTTCCCAAGTGATTCCAAAGTGCAGCCAAGGCTGAGAACCAATGCTTTAAAAGACCTGGAAGGAGCCAGATATGGTGACCCATGCCTGTAATCCCAGAACTCTGGGAGGCTGAGGCAGGAGGATTCCAAATTCGAGCCCTGACTGGGCAATTTACTGATTTAACAAGACCCTATGTCCAAAAAAATAAATTAAAAAAAAACAAAAAGGGTGGAGCTGGGGATGTAACTCACTGCAAAGGCCCTGGGTCCAATCTCCAGTACTGGGAAAAAAAAAAAAGAGATCTAGTAGGGTCCCCCATCTCTAAATGTTGGGGAGTCCATGATGGGTTAATGGTGGGATTTTAGGGAGCAGCAGGCTCAGAAGCAGCTGTGTGGGCCGAGAGGTATCTTCCCAGTGCCTCTCATACTCCAGGAAGATGAACCCCCATAAGATGCTCAGTTTGGCCTCCATTTACACCCCCAAACACACATTCCCAACCCCCCATACACACTGAACCTACCTCCCTGAGCTCAGAGTCTTGACGCTGGCGCACGTCCAACAATAGCATTATGTGACTAGAAGCAATGTCGTATTTGCCATAGTCCGTGGAACCACCAGTGGGCTGGCCCCCGAACGCTGCTCCTGCCAGGGGTCCAAGAGGACCCAGGTAGATGGGGACAGAGGGCATCGCGTTCCTCACTGTTCCCATGTGCCCCCTGCACACCGCCCTTCAAGATATCTGGACACCCTTCCGTGTCCTCTCTGGCCTGCATGCCTCTGCTTCTACAGTCCCCTCCGCCTAGAATGCCTTTCCTCTGGGGAGCTGACTCGTGGTCCTCCTTCATTATTTGGCCGGGGCGCTGCCTCCTGGAGGAAGGCTTCGCTGTCGACCGCCCTCCAGACTCACCTTAAAATCCATGCGTGAAGGTAGCCCAGGTTTTTGTTTTGCCAGAGGAGGAACACAAAAAGGAGGGAATGGAATCAGATTGACTTGGGTACCAGTTATGCAAGTCGGCCTCTCTGTGCCTCAGTTTCCCTCATCTGTGAAGTGAGAGTCATTGCCACATAGGCATCACCCAGGGTGGCTGGAGGCTGGAACCTGGCCTCCCAGCCTCCCACATATGTAAGGGTCACTGTACTCTCACTCACGGAGGCCTTTAGCCCCAGTTAACCCTTCATCCATTCTCTATTTACCAAGAAATCACCCTAGCCCAGACAGGGGCTTCGGCAGTGACCCCAACCAAGACATCGGCTATGTGGGGACTGAACTTTCAAGGGGCAGAGACAAGGCAGCTAACAGGGTACCGGGGGAGGGCACAGCCCAGAGCAGGTGACAGGTAAGAGGTTGCCACAGGGGAAGGTCGGGTGCTCCCGGCAGAGGACACGGCGATGTGAAGGTGTGGGGAGCTGGCAATTCCCTAGAGCAGAGCCGGATCACAGCTGAGGAAGAGGGGCTGGGAAGAGGAGAGAAGGCAGAGCTGGGGCTTGCACTCTGACAGGGAGCAGACCTGCCTCAGCCTCTCACCCCACCCCCAGTTGCCTCACCTGCCCTGGTTGCTATAATCTAGGCCAGAGCCTGGAGGGAACCGAGCCCCCATTGGTGCACACCACGTAGGTTTTTCAGAGATAATTTAATCAGAGCTATTAATAAGCAGAAAAGAAAGAGCTCTTTATGCTTCTCCCAGAAAAAAGAAGAGAGAAGGAGCTCAAGTAACCTTGTCACTCACCTGCCCTGCCCCCCAGTGCTGGAGCCCCCGTGGGGGATGGGGCAAGGAGGCAGGGAGGAGCAAGCCAGGGTGTGGGGCAGAGGGGTCCAGGTGGCCTCAGGGACTGATTCCTGCCAAGCTCCCCACTTGCAGCGTACCCTCACCCCATCTAGCTACTCTGACCTTCTCTGCAGCGCTTGAAGGTGCCACGTGGGGGTCCATTCCAAGGCCTGGCACAAAAGTCTTTCACTCTTTGCACAGCTGGCTCATTCTTGTATTTCTAGTCTCAGCTCAAATGTCGCCTCCTCAGAGAAGCCCTCCCTGACTACCCCATCTGAAGTTACTGTCTCCCTTCTGCTTTCTCCTTCCGGGTGCTGGCTACTCTTGGCAAATCTCAGAACCCTCGTGGGTTGACTTATTTTCTGTCTCCCTGTCTGGATTCTGCACTGGGAGCGACTCTTGACCATTTCTTCACTACAGTGTCTCTAGCGCCTCACACAGTTACTGACACAGAGTAGGTTCTAGGTCGAAGTTCACTGATGGACTTCAAGAAGGTTTAGGGGATCTGGGAGGAAGCCAGAGTTGGGATAGGAACCAGGAGGTAGTGGGGATCCTTTCAACCTGGAGGATCCCTCTGAGAACTCAGGAACCATTAATTGTTCCCCCTTTTGGGGGGTGCTAGGAGTCTGTCCCTCCTTTTTTTTAATCACTGGGGATCAGAAGGCTCAGAGAGGGAAAGGAACTTGCTCGAGATCATGCAGTAAGTTTGGGCCAGGAGGGGCACTTGAGCCCAGAGTCCTCTCGGTTCCATATGAGCCCCATCTTGAGCACAGCTCTGTGTTGAAGAGGATTCCGAGGCCTCAGCCAGGCTCAGAAGGGAAGCTCTGTCCCGTGCTGCAGTTGATTAGTGATGTCTGCCACAAGTCTGGCCTTGGTTGTTGGGGAACCAGCAGCTTCAGAAGCCGTTTCTGTGTTTGTGGTTTTGAGTTTGAAAGAGCACTTGACTGGGAGTCAGGAAGCTTGGTTCTTTCAATCCATATCACTGTCGTATCATGTGATTCCTGGACAAGACAGCCAACTTCCCTGGGCCTCAGTTTCCTCATCTGAAAATGGGCTATTGACTTCAGCCCTGCCGTCTCAAGGGCCAGAATGAGAAAATGGACATAACATTTCCCCACGCCTCAGGGGATCTACAGCCATAACCAATGATTATCATCGTGAAATGTATGCCCAACTGCCATTCTGGATGCAGTACAGACCAGGTACTCCTCAGGCACTCTGCACGTACAACCCGTAAACCTGGCAAAAGCCCATAATGTAGGAATCGCTGGCCTGTGTACATGAGGGATGTAGACTCCGAGGCCGGAGACCAAGGCCTTGCTCAAGGTCACACAGGGCTCCCGAGCGGGTAGAGCCAGGATTGGAGCTCTGGTGGGTCTCTGCTATGGAGTACTGCCAACTTAGCTGGAGGCCTTAACAAACAGGAAGCAGTGACTGTGGGAGGTGGAGGTGGTCCCCACTCCACCCTCAAGGTCGCCTGTCCTCTCACCAGCTGGGCCTTGCTGTCCCAGCTCAGAGTGTCAGAGATTTCCAGGGGATTAAAGTCAGCTGGCCCCGCCTCCCCTCTGACCTGGAAAGGCCTGCAGGCCCTCTCTGGTTCCGCTAAACCCTCCCGGCAAATCTTCTTTTGTACAAAAAGTTATTGACTTATCAAGGTTAAAATACATTCAGCGCAGGCCAATAAAACAGGGATGCCGCCACATCCCGCCTGTCATGTGCAGCCTGGTTTTCATGGCAACAGGCCCTCTTCTGCACATTAAACGGTTCAGTTGTGCAAAGTTCAGGCGTTACATAAACAGGGAGTTAACAACAGCGGTGGAAATCAATGTCTGGCCAGGCATGGGCTGGAGAGATAGCATTGATTGGGCCCTTCGTCATCGATAGGCCAGGTCCCAGCTTCCTGCCTGGCCTCTCCACGCTCCCTCCTGGAGCCCCAGCCCCGGGCTCAGACCCAGAGCACTCCAGAAAAGCACCCCCACCTTGCCCTTCTCCGGTTGGGATCCAGCAGTAGGGGATCTGCTAAACTGCTAGCAGCCGTCTTGTAAACCATTATTGCTGACATGTCATTCCCTTGCCTCAAAATATGTTCTTGCTGCTGTTCATGAAGAAGGCATCCTGTTGCCTTTCAAACTACCTTTACAACAAGGACCAATCCAACCGCCTTTATGGTTAGTCATAAAAACACACGGAATCAACAAGATGTGCCCCAGTGTGTTCTCATAGGTCAGGATATAGTGCCAAACTGACTGTGCGATCTTGGATTAGTCACCTCACCTGTCAGTCTTAGTTGCTTCCTGTGCCCTAAACTGGCAAGAATAACAGCACCAACACCAAAGGGCTGCAGGGGAGAACATGAGGGGACACGTGGGAGGTGAGGGCCTGAGCAAGAATGGCCGTGTCCCCTTCACTACAGATTCCTGCAGACGCCCTGATGGAGCAGAAAAGAACAGGTAGCTAGGAAGCAATATTTGGGCTCAAATCCCAGCTTCACCACTGGCTGTGAACGTCTGCGGGGAAGCTGCTTGGCCACTCTGAGGCTGGACCCATTCCTTCTTCCACATCGCAGGAATGCTCTTGCAAGAAGGAAGAAAAAATTCCATGAGCTCAACCACATGACTGGGCTGGACCCGCAGAAGGTGCCAATAGAGATTTATTGAACTGGATCTTTCTTCCAATGACAGATCCATCCACCTTTGCAAAATGAAAAAATATTGTGGGCTTTCTGCCAGGAAAGGTCAGGCTAAGGGAAGGAATACTGTTTCATGTCTTGGAATGTGCATAAAGACAGTGCCTTGGTTTTGTTCACCTCTGTACGGTCAAGGCTTGGTGCAAGCTAGAGCTCCATTTACATTTGTTGAAGGAAGTTAAACTCCTTGAGAGAGCTGGGCGGGCTCATCTGATTGGGCATGGGTAGCACAGAGACGGAATGGCTGGGACCAGTCAGGATGTTGAGGAGGGAGCCTGCAAGCCACAGTGGGTACAGAGAAGCAGCCAGCTTGCCGCGGAAATGCAAGCCCCCTTCCCTGGGATGAGATGGTGCTGGGAAGCAGTGCCCTGCGGGGACTCCATTTCCGGGCATGGCTGTGTGTAGAGTTCTTGCCAATGAAATAGGAGTAAGCAGAATACAAGATGTGGTTGTACCTCTTCTCCATTAGCTTCCCATCTGCTGTGAGGCAGATCAACCTCTGAGAAGGGCAGGGCCAAAGAGGGACACCTGTAAAGGGACGATCTGGATTCCTGAATGGCTTGTGACCAAAAGCTACCCACCTGCTACCCAGAGACCCTGGCTGAGCACTGTAGTGTGAGGAATGAGTTGCTCTTGAGCGAAGCCTCTAAGTGCTGGGCCTATTTGTTAGAGCGGCTGGCTTTGCCAGCGCCATTCTCAAGCCTTCCCCCAGAGGGCCCAGAGCTCTGGCATAACCCTCAAAGAGTGATGCGATTCTGCAGAGCTCAGACAGCACCCTTATTTGATAAAATGAGTACAGTAAAATATTAACGGCAGGTCCCAGTGGTGGGTATTGAAATGTTCGTCGTAAGTGTCTTTCACCTTGGCTGTGCGTTTCAAATTTCTCACGAAGCAACGCTTGAAACAAATAGTTATTCCTGTATTTTCAAACACTTTCTAGGAAGCTTAGAGTTTTAGGAAGATACCTCGGGGACCCCTAGTTGGTGGCATGGGTGATAGAAAAGATAGCACTCTGGCTCTACGTCACCTCCTTCCCCACCAGCTCCAACCAGGACATGTTCGATGTCATCTTTTTTGTATTGGTTCAGGACGTGATTTCATTTGGGAAAAACTGTTTCTGCAGTTCCGACAATAAAGGTTTGAAAGCTGCTGGGTTCAACCCTCTCAAGTCACTGGTGGGGAAACTGAGGCTCCGAGAAAGGGAGAGACCTGTTCCAGGTCACACGGTGAGGCAGGACTGCTCAGGGATTTGGACTCCATCTCCTGTCCCCAGGATAGTGTCTCTCTGTGGTTCTGGAGGTTTTCTGGGAGTCTCTGCTGTGGGGGCTGCTGAAAGGCAAGGGAGGTGGCTGGCCACTGGTGGGCTCCCCCCCAAGCCCCACACCTACCAGCTGGAGCCCCCTGCTTTTTGCTGTCTTGTGTGTTGGGCTCCACGGTATTTGACCAAAGGGTCCTGCAGCTTTAGGAGGTGATGAGGGGGCTTCTTGGGCCGAGTGTCTCCTGGGGTGGGCTCCTCCCCCTTCATCCCAATGACACCCCCCTTCTCTAGCTGCCGTAGTAGGATGGATGGGGGAGGGAGGGCTCGGGCAGTGCACCGGGGAGTGACGGACCTGGACTCTGACCAGAAGCTCTTGGGTCATCTGGGGCCAAGAGCAGAGGAGAGAGGCCGCCAGCACAGAGCAGGTGGGTCAGCAAAGGACAGGGACAGGTAACCAGCTCAGGAGCCCTTGGCTGGTGACGGAGGGCTTGATGTGTACCCCGCACCCACATCCTCTCTACACATGTCATTCATTCATGCTCCACCTCCATCCACCAGCCCTGGACAGGGCAGTGGGGACTCCAGGATAAAGGGGCCCCGTTCCTGCCCTTGGGCACACAGTGCCATATGCAGAGAGGCGGGTGGGAAATGAAGAACAGTGCTCTTCCCTAGCAAACACTTAACCTTGAGACCTTGTACGGGTCCTGTCAAACCCGAGCCTCAGTTTCCCTAAAAGCAAAATGGGGACAATTATAGTTTCAAACATTTGGCACAGAGCTTAGCTGTCTCCCCCAGACTTACGATGATGGGAGGAGAGAAGGGTCTCTTTACTCCCTCTGGACTGTGGCAGATAATGCCCCAGCCTTTTTCGTTTCCGAAACAGAGTCTTGCTAAGTTGCCAAGGCAAGACTCAAACTGGCAATCCTCCTGCCTCAGCCTCCCTCTATGCTGGGATTACAGCTGTGTGCCACTGGAACCAACTTGGCCTCATCACTTATTAGCTGTGTGACCTTAGGCTCATCACTTTCCCTCCCTGGGCCTTGGTTTTCTTCTGTCTAAAATAAGGACATAAATAGTAGTAACTGCCTTGTCTGATGGTTATGATGTTGCAGTGAGTTAATAGAGGGAAGTATTTAGGACAGTGCCGGGTCTGCAGCTCGCATCAGTGAATGTAATCTTTGCTATTCGTGCCATGATGGACTCAGGGTCTATAAGAACAGTCATAACACTGTGAGTGGATACTGAGGGCCACCTAAACCCAGTCTGGCGCCTGTGTGCCAACATGAATCCATTGGGAGGAAATGACTACAGCACTGACTGGACTGGTTTTGCTACCCCGCCTGGGCTCAGTGAGAATTATGCCGCAACCCATTAGTGATGCCTGCCATGAGTGAGGGAGGGGAGCATGGTGAGAGGTGTGCCACGCATTAGCCATTCCTGGTGCTGCTCCAGCCCTCTCTAGATACAGATGGGGGATCTAAGGCTCAGAGGAGGACTGAGACTCACCCAAGTCCACCTAAGCTGTCAGAAGCAGAGCTCCTGAGCCTGTTTCCCTGATTCTTGCTGGGCCCTGGTCTATGTCATTTAATCCTGCAGAGAAAAGTCATTATTTCTCCATTACATTTCCCAGCCTGTTTTCTGGAAGGGAGTTAATTGATTTAAACTTTTCCAGTATGATTCTCCCCCCTCTTCTGCTCCCCCGGGCCCCTGCTCTTATTATGGCTCAGCCTCACGGAAATGACTAGGTGGCATCTATGACAACAAGCACAGAGGTCTCTAGCAGGGCCTCCGGGCAACGGTAGAAGTGTGGGCTGAACTACATGGTGTGCGTCAATGGGCTCTTCCTATCCCCCCAGTCTGCAGAAGGGGAAACTGAGGCACAGGGCAGGTCTCAGAGCTGGGATTCAGACCCGAAACTGCTAAGCCCTAAATTCCTTGTTTATTACCGTTCACAATCCCTGCCTCATTGGCTCTGTTCAAATCCCATCACCCCAAATATTCTTTACAGATTCTCATCTCAGACCTGTGAGGTTGGCTGAGGAGTGATCCTCGACACTGTCTGACAGATGGACAAACTGAGGTCCAGAGAGGAGAAGGACTGGTCCTAAGCCACGCCATAAACTGAGCCCAGGCCCTGTCCTGTCCTTTGCCCCATGAGGCAGAAGCCAGCAGAAGGGGCTCAGGACCAGGCTGGCCAAGGCAAACCTCCTGGTCGATTCATCTTCCAGGCTGAAATATTTATTTACGCACCCCATTTAATCAGGATATGCCGTAATTAACGGCAGATTTGTGTCTCCTGCCCGCGGTGTTATTTATTTCATGTTCCGGGTGGCCACTTCCCGTGCTGAGTGTTTGCTGGGCCTAGATTTCAATCAGCTGGGGCCACGGTGGAGCGGTCCCTGGGGACCTCACAGTGGCCATGCCCCCCTTGGCATGATAAATGAGCCTGCAGACAGCAGAAATGCTGCTCAGCTGCTCTGGGGGGCTGGCGTGCGTGGGGGGGGAAGAGGTGTTTTGCCACTCCTAGGGTCTTGTCATGGAGGAGTTGCCCCTCCCCTCGTGCCAGACAATAGCCTGACCTTTCCTGTCCCCGGGAGATGGCACCATGCGGGCCAAACTGCAGTTCCGATTCTAGAACCCGGAGGCTGGAAGGCACTTGGAAAGGATCACTGTCCTGTTACGGTCTTGCAATGAATTTATAGCTCAGTATCCCACTGCCTCGACTGTGAGGGACACTCTGGGAAGTTCCTTTTGGTCTAACTTTAAATTAAAAGCACCTGCAACTCTGTTCCCCGGGTGACCCAAGGCTGACACCCCATGTCACTGACTAACAGGAAACAGAGATAATGAAAGGGCAGGGAAAGTGGGTGAGACCCAGGTTCTGATCAGGAGGGAATGGAGCAGAAGTCAAAGCCCACTCTTCCAGAGGTGCCCCTGCACATTTGGGTGAACTCCTCAGCCTCTTGGTGCCCCACTGTGCTCGGTGTAAAACGAGACTAGCAAGATCTCTCAAGATCTCTGTGGGGATTAAAAGTTAACACCCAGAGCCCCTAAAAAGTAACCTGTACACAGGAAGTGCTCAATAATTGCACACTGCTGTTATTATTTCATTGTTAGTTTTTATGCTAACCTGGCAAGGCAGATACTCACCATATTACAGACGGAGAAACTGAGGCTTGGAGAGGTCCGTGCTTTGCCTACAAGGTGGGCCTCATCATTCTCAATCTATGCAAGGAGGAACTGAGGTCTGGGACATTGGGGCCCCACTCAAGAACTGAATCCTGCACACCCAGATTCTCCTTGGGAAACTCCTTGGGGGCACAACTCTGGCAAGCCGGCAGGTGGGTGCTGGAGCCAGAGAGACACTTCGGCAATCAGGAAGCAGCGGCTCCAAGAGGCAGCCAGCCTGGGCTTGGCAAGGCGAGGCACTCAGGAGGGGCGAGGTCGGGAGCTGGTGCTTTCTGAGTCCTGAGGCAATAGGGACAAAGGCAGCTCAGTTCTCTGGGGTCTGCTGCTGCAATCAGGCCAGACACTCGCAGGGGATCCCACTGTCCCTGCCCTAGTTGGGACGGGATGATCTGTGACTGTGCCTCCCCCGCTGCTTCCGGGCCACCTGCTGTAATGAGGTCAGCGGGGGTGTGGCTGGAGCAGGTAGTGGTGAGAGGAGGAGGAGGAGGAGGAGCCTGCTCAGGGCTCAGCCATCCTCCTCATCTCATTTTGCACATGAGAAAACGAAGGCTTGGTGAGGGCAGTGACTTGCCAGGGGTGTGGAATGTAAACCCCAGAGGCTCTGGGAAGACCCCAGATAAACAGGTCTCCTACACCCACATGCATCAGCCCATCTGGATCCAAAGTGTCTTGCTGTGTGACCCGAAACACGTCACTCAACCCCTCTGTGCCTCCCTCTTCTAGGGTGCCATAATGGGAATAATATCATTATTCCCTGCTTAGGGGTGGGCTGTGGGACACGGTAGATCTGGGGATCGCAGGACAGACACGCCGGCCCCCCTCAAGGATTCTTGAAATGCGACCAAGGAGTGTTTCAGGGAAGGGGCCTTCTGTGTTGCACCGCGTGCTTGCTCAACTTTGCCTAGGCTGTTCCCTCTGCCTAAGATGCCTTTCCTGGCTCCCCGTCTCAGGCTAACCTCTACTCATTGTCCTGTACCAGTCTCAGAGACATCTCCACCAGGCAGCTCTCTCATTGGTCCCTCCCTGCAGTGGACTGACCTTCGGCTCACCCCATCACAGGGGGCGGAGGAGGTGCAGTGCACACCTGGTTCGGACCCAGCCCCAGCCTCTGGCACACGGCCTGGCATGTGGGGAGCGCCAACACATGCCGGTTCCACAACTGATACCTCCCTCACTGCCACTCCTCCACCCCTGGCTCACCATCCCCGTCCCCTTTGCCTGCGACCAGGATGCCACTCGGCAGGTAAATCTGAATCCCTGTGGGAGGCGCTGCCTGGGGGCAGAGCTGGCTTCTCAGCCCAGGCTGCTGGTCTGCTTGCTGTGGAATGGGTGAGGCAGGCAGACACCGCCAGGGAGATGCCGGCCCCGGCCTGCCCACCATCGGCACTGACAGAGCAGAAGAGGCAGATCTGGAATTAGCTGGGCCCAGATGCCCTCACTGTCTTTCGTCCTTTTTTGTGTGTGCTTGTTGTTTTGCTATACTGGGGCGCAAACCCAGGGTCTTGACTGTGAGCTACATCCCTGGCCTTTTTAAATTCTGAGCCCAGGCTGGGCTCAAATTTGCAATCCTCCTGCTTTAGCCTCCCAGAATGTGGACCTTGGGTTTCCCTCATCTCTGAACTGGTCACCCCGAAGCCTGCAATCAGGGAAGCGCCTCTGATGAGCTGAAGCAACGTGCAGACATCATCTAACCCACTCGCTGGACCCCGCACCTGTGGGAGGGCCCAGGCCCCAGCTCCTGGCAGGCAGGGCCTAAGGGACTGTCCTGGCCTGCCAATCCACCCTCCTGCCCCTTTACACAGGTGCTATGTGCTCGGGTGGAAATTCCCACTAGGAGAAGAGCCAAAAGGATCCCCAGTCATTTACTGAGCACCTACAGTGTGCCAGGCACTGGCCATTCTCCACTCTCATTGGTGCCTCTGCTGCTCCCATTTTACAAAGCAGGAAATTGAGCCTCGGACAGGAAGGACAAGAGCTCAAGGACTCACAACTGAGAAGTGCCGAATACGGGATTTGAAAACAGAGAAATCTCCCTTGCAGAGACTACCATTGGCAGCTCCTGTGCTGTCTGATAGCTGTAACCACAACCCCCATTTGAAGCCTGCATCCCATGCCACGACCACTGAGGGTGCCCAAACAACCTTCTTACGATAGGATCAAGACGGGTCCCCATTTTAAATGAGGAAACTGAAGCTTAGAGAAATTAGGGAATTTGTTGGAGTCACCCAGTTAGAAGTGGCAGTGCTGTGATACTAACTCCAGTTCACACCAAAGTTCATGCTCCTTGGCCAGGGCCTTGCACAGGAAATGTTTGTTGACTGACTGACTAAAAGATGGAATGAGAGAAGGAATGATTTGATGAAGGAATGCGTGAAGGAATAATTTAATGAACAAATGGCCAGCTCCAGGATAGGTATCAAAGAGTGGCAGGGACTAGGAAAGCAGCCTCTGTGTCCAGCGGCGGCCCCCCAGTGCCCGGCCTCCTAACCTCCTACAGAGCCTGCCTTCTCTCTGCTCAGCCAGGGCTTGGGGTGGGCGGACATCCGGTGGAGCCGAGCAGGGTGGGGGCTGGACTCGCTGGTCCTCTGTCCTGCCCCCAGGGGCTCACACTCCTTGTGACTTATTATTTAACTTTACAGGCCCCTTGGCTTTTATGAGGGTTATTTATAAAGCTCTGGGCTTTGATCTACAGCATAAAAAAGCAAACTCCTGTGTCTGAAAATGTCACAGGGATTAGGGGAGTCTTTGAAGTTCCCTCCTGGCAGGCAGCGCCTGCCCAGCCGCCCCTGCAAAAGGCCTCCAACCCCGGGAGCCCTGGCCAGGGTTTCAGGGCCTTGGTTGGGGCGGAAGCGGCCCCTTGTCCAGGTGAGTGACAGGTGGGGGGGTCTCCTCCCCCTGAAACACCCTCCCAGCCCCGGGCACCAACTGGGCCTCCCCAGTCTCCAGATGTTGGCCACATCTGTCTCTCATGTTTATGGACAGCCAGAGATTGCTATCTTGTGACTCTGAGCCCAGCAGTAGGGACTTCTGGGATTTTAAAGAGTAGATTATTATTACTGTCTTATTGGTGGGCAGGGGGACAGGATGTGTAACTAGGAAGACAGAGGGAACAGTTCTCAGCGAGAGAGGGGGCCGGGCTTCTGGGGACAGGTCACTCCCTTCCTCCCAGCTCTGAGGTCTGACCTACTCTGCTGCTATGCATGGGGGGCTCATTCGCTTCTTTCCCTAAGTCAGTCTGTGTCCAGCTGGGGGCTCTTCCACGGGGGCAGTGCAGAGATGGACCCCAGGAGATGACCCTGCTCCCTGCCATGCCCCACTGGCATGAGGCCAGGGGGGCCAGGACGACCTTGCCCAACTCCGTGTGCACATTCCTGATGGCCTGCTCCCCTCTCTCTTGCTCTCTGAATCTTGCGGGACCTCTAACCATCTTCATGACTGAATACAGGGAGGACTCGCTTCTCAGCTCACCTCCCCCGAGCTGTGCAATCTCATGCAAATCCTTTCCCTCTCTGATCTGCTCTTACCTGGTTTCCAAGCTGGGGAGCCTCATACTACACAGAGCGGCTTGGGGACTGAACCATGTCATGCCCAGGAGCACATGTGTTGCTTATCAGCCCTCGGAGGAGCCAGGGGTCTCCCACTCTGCAAGGTCCAACTTCCTTTCTCAGGACAGAAGCCCAGGAGGAGGCGAAGCTGAGGCCCGAGGACAGGGAAATCTGAGGGCTCGTGGACACGTTCTGTATTGTGAATGTGGTGATGTTAGCAGTTCATCAAACTACTACTTAAAATCAGTGACTGTGTGTACATTATACTTTAGAAGGCTAAAAGAATAAAAGTAAAAAAAAAAACCAAAACCCTGCAAATGGAAAACAATTAGAGCCAGCCCAGTAAACACAGCCACTCGGAAGGCTGAGGCAGGAGCATCACAAGTTCAAGCCCACCTTGGGTAATTCAGCAATTTAGGGAGACCCTATTTCAAAATAAAAAAGGTTGGGGAAGTAGCTCGGTGTGAAGGTCCTGGGTTCTATCCCTAGTATAGTGCTGAAGAAAAAGAAAAGAAAAGGGCATCAATTAATTATTATGGAAGGATATAAAATTAAAAGTAAACAAAACTCCAACCTTCATTTCTACTCCCTAGCAACAAGGCTCTCAGTCAGTCACTCAACTAATATTTACTGACAATCTACTCTGTACTATACATAACTATTAGCGACTACTTACTAAGTTGGGCATATGTAATTCTCTATCCATCTTCTGGACATACCTTGATCTGTGCTGAGTGTGAACACAGAACAATGTGGTTTGCACACTTTTCCCAGGGCCTGCAGCCCAGCCTAGAGAGTTCTGTTCAACCAGGCTCACATCTCTCTTGTGCCTCCCAAAGCCTACCCAGGCGTCCCTGACTGCATGCGACAAATCTGTTAAACTTGTTCTCTCCAGGTGGACCTCCGGGGGCCTCTGTGCTTCTTCTCCTATCACACGCAGCGCTACCACACAAACCTGCCTGCCTGTGGCTTTGGTCATCACCTGGGCTGATGGACATGGGAGCTGAAGAGTCTTCAGATACCAAAATTTGATAGAGTTCAAAATTTAAATCTCTCCAATCAGTTCTCTGCTTGACATTGTAGGCATGTTTCCAGTTTTCTCAGAAAATGGACCCAAATTGGGTGCTGCAGTGGTGTAATTAGTTACCATTTGATAGTCACACAGAATATGGACCCAAATCCCAACGCCACATGGTCCTGCCTTGGCCAGCTCCTCTGGCTTTACCTAACTCTGTGCTTCAGCCACCCAGACCTCTCCTACCACAGGGCCTTTGCATGACCACAACAAGTCTGCCTCTGTGCCTTGGCTGATGGTGGTGATTGTATCGGCCCAGTGGGAACCATGGTTACATTTGCGGGGATTGGCGGAAGAGGTGTTAAACTGGGTGCCCTGACATAGTTGGTTCAACCCACTTCTGCAGGTGACCCCCGCCCCCTGCAGAGTCACAGCTGAAAGGTTAGACTGTCCTCGCTTCAGATGCCAGCTGCAGGGGCAGGGATCCCCAGGCCACTTGCGCATATGACTGCTTGGCTATCAATTCCAGGATTGCCATGATGGCCCTCGTGTTTGATGTTTTGCCGGACTGGTTTGCAGCAAACGGGAAAGAGCTATCCTCACATCACAGCTTTATTATAAAGACTCACAGCAGGACAGCCAAATGGAGAGACTCACAGGGTGAGTCTGGAGGGTCCCCAAACCAGTGCCTCGTGCCCTCTCCCTGTGGAAGCAGGCAGATCACCCCCCCCCCCGCTACAGCAGGACGCCCCACCAAGCCTCAGTGTCTTGGGTTTGTATTGGGGGTCTCAGTATGCGGGCGGCTGTGACTGAGTGAATCACTGGCCGTGTGACTGAACCCCGTCTCCAAGCCTTGCTCCTGTCTGGGGGTCAGGGTCTCAAAGCCCAACCTCCTAATCACCTGCCTTTCTGATGGCCAGCTCCCCTCCAGAGTCATGTCACCTCTAAGCATCAGAGGTGTGACTGAGGGACTCAGGAAAAGCAGATACTAACCATCAATCTGGAAATCCCAAGGACTTACAGACTCCCTCCCAGGAAACAGGCACAAAAACTAGTCAAATTCTTTACAGGGCCGGGGCTGTGCGCAGTGGTAGAGCGCTTGGCTAGCATGCATGAGACCACGGGTTCAATTCAATCCCCAGCCAAACACACACACACACACACACACACATACACACACACACACGAGTTCTTCATACAACACAATCGATTATTAAAATTTAAACCATATGTTTATAGCTAAATAAATCGTAACAGTACATGAACGTAATTCACCATTTCTTAATGTTTTACCATATTTTGCTCTTATATATGCTCTTGAGGTTACTTATATCTATTATATCTAAATGTTGGAGATTATGTCCAGTGGAATCTACTCATCTCTCCCCAACTCCCAACATCATGTTGGTAGTTTGAAATCAGGGTATTTACACCACCGTAACTGGCAAGAGCTATAAACTAGGGCCTAATTTATTCTTTGTGGACTGCTCAGTCTCAGCAAAGTGATGGAGAAAATGTTAATAACATAGACTAAATTGTGTTGTGTTTCTAGTTACTGCATAGCACAAAAAAAAAATCAAGGAAATATTTTTCCAGTGCTCAAAAGTTATCGTGCATTTCAGCATCATGGATGAATGTGTGATTTTCTGACATACATTTTCATTGTCTTCTTTTCAATCTCCTTTAACATTTGAATGAAAATATCAACCAATATTCATGCCCAAACTACCCTTGTTCATCCATTCCAGCTTTCAGTTGGCTACTGATACCGGGGTTGGGCAAAAATCAATGAAAACACTTTAAGAGATGCAATGCATTTTATAGAATTTATCAGAAGACTATTGTCTATTTTACTATTATTTAAAAGTGGGTGCTATGCACCCTTTATATCAATACAGCTTGGAATAAATTTTTGTATACATGTACACATGGAATGCACACACTTTTTCCCACAGAGAGCAGGGACTAGGAGACTGTCATGGGCAGTTTGGGCGGAACACAAAGGACAGGGTCCCTGAGGCTCCAAAGCTGGAGGTGAGACCTCGTCTGGATAATGCAGGAGCCTGAATGTCAGGCTCAGAGAGGGACACAGATGGTTCCAAGTCACACAGCAGGAAGTAGCAAAGCTGTTAATCAGAGGGTTGCAGAGGGGCCCTCCCTTCTGTCCTGGGTCCTCATCTCCCCTCTGTGCCCCCCAGACCCAGTCTGCTCGTCTTCAGGGTTAACCTGACCTTCTCAGGGAATAAGGCTTACCCAGCCCGGCCCTGGACTCCTACAGGCAGAGTTATTTGTCAGGACTCTGAGTGCCAGTTGGTGGGGCAGGCACAGGCCTGATTATCACTGCGATGTTGCAGATTTGGGGGAACTAATCAGGCTGGAGGCAGTGGGATCAGGGGAGGCTGGGGATGTGAGGAGACAGAAGAGTACAGGTGCTGAGTGACAGAGGACCCCATGGTCGCTCCTTACCAGTGGCCATGGCCAGCCCGGGGAGGATGCTCCTGGGAGAGGCCAGTGGCAGGAGGGACACTCTGGGCACCAAAAGGGTCTCTGGACATTTCCTTAGAGACATAGCCCTGGTGTGCAGATCACGGTGGCTCAGGAAGGGACCGCAGGCCTGAGGTCCCCACAGAGGGCCCTGCCTCCTATGCTCGGCTGTCACAGGCTCCACAGGGGTGGGAGGTGGGGCCAGGTGGAACAGGAGGGGACACCCAGGGACAGCCAATCAGAGCAGACAGAGTCCCAGCCCTGTCCCTCCTGGTGACCCTGGGGTTGCCTGGGAGAACATCAGCACCGTCCCCTACCTGCTACGGCTGAGCTTGGTCTTCTAGGCAGGAAGGTCCCTGCGGGACCCCACTTCCAATGTGTCATCTTAGAAGGTGGCACAGACATTCCGCTCCGGGCAACATGCTCACCTTTCAAAACATGTTTCCCCCAGATGCAGGGTCCCTCCTGGGGCTTAGCTGCAAATAGAAAAGGCACCTGCCCTGGGTGCTGTCATTCCAAAAGGCGACACCGTGTCCAGGCTGCAGGCCTTGGTGTCCTTGGTGCAGGCCTGGGTAGTGGACCTGTGCTGATTTCAGGTGCATTTCACCCCTAACCTGGGCAGGGTACAACCTGGACAACTGTATCCTGCAGGCCAGTTCCTGTCTCAGACCCCCAAGGACCTGCTGGGTCCCCTGTGACACCACAGACAGAGCGTGGACTCTGGAAGCAGCTGGCACTGTGTCCACATCCCAATATGGCCTCTAGCTCTGAGTGTGTTCTCTATTCCCCTCTCGGGGACTCAGTTTCCCTATCTTTAGAAGGAAGACGTAGATGGAATGAAGGTGTCCCAGGAATGAAGATGTCCCTGAAGATGGAAATATCCCAGGGACAATAAAAGGAGGTCACAGGTGCAGCCAAAGGTGGCTACTGTGTGTACTCAATATGCTTTGGGCCCTCTGTCTCCCGGCACCAGCCTAGATCCTAAGGACCAGGGCTGACCATTTTCCTCCCTGTGGTAAAAGGGGAAACCCAGGTGGGGACCCAGCAACTAGCAAGGATGGCAGTGACCTGAGGACTGGGCCTGGAGTCTGGGGCAGGGCAGCAAGGGGCAGGAAGATGGAGTCAGCCCTCAGAGTAGTGCCCTTGGCTTTTGGGGTCATGGAGCCCTTGAGCCCTCCGTAGAACTGTGGACCCTCCGGGCTGCAGGCCCAGCAGGGTACAAAACCCTGTGTCTGTGCACAAGGCTTTGCGTATTATTTCAGGGTTCATGGGAACAGTGCAACCTACCAGCAGACCCCAAAGAACTCCTAGAAGCACCAGG